>PVHX01002760.1:0-159057 GCA_004024805.1 Geosciurus inauris | reverse complement strand
CCTGATGTCTTCTGTTACCCATGCATTGTTCAATAGCAAATTATTGAGTTTCCAGGTGTTGTAGTGGCTTCTTTTTTTAAAACTGTCATTAATTTCTAGTTTCAGTCCATTATGGTCAGATAGAATGCAGGGTAGTATCTCTATTTTTTTGTATTTGCTAAGACTTGCTTTATGGCATAGCATATGATCTATTTTGGAGAAGGATCCATGAGCTGCTGAGAAAAACATGTATTTGCTTATTGATGGATGGAATATTCTATATATATCCGTTAAGTCTAGACCATTGATTGTTCTATTAAGTCTTGTAGATTCTTTGTTTGGTTTTTGTTTGGAAGATCTGTCCAGTGGTGAGAGAGTTGTGTTAAAGTCACCCAATACTTTTGTGTTGGGATCTATTTGGTTCTTGAATTTGAGAAGGGTTTCTTTGATGAACATGGCTGCCCCATTGCTTGGTGCATAGATATTTAAGATTGTTATGTCTTGTTGATGTATGATTCCCTCGAGCAGTATGAAGTGACCTTCTTTATCCCTTTTCATTAACTTTGGTTTGAAGTATACTTTATCTGAAATGAGGATGGAAACTCCTGCTTGTTTACGTAGTCCATGTGAGTGATAAATTTTTTTCCATCCTTTCACCTTCAATCTGTGAATATCTCTTTCTATGAAATGAGTCTCTTGGAGGCAGCATATTTTTGGGTCTTTTTTTTTAATCCAGTCTTCCAATCTGTGTCTTTCAATTGCTGAGTTTAGGCCATTGACATGCAATGTTATTATGGAGACATGGTTTGTATTTCCAGACATTTTGGTTTATTCCTTGGTTTTTAACTTGACTAGGTCTCTCCTTTGGCCTTTAATGTAGCTCCTCCCTCTGCAGATTTTCATTATTGCTTTTGATGGAATATTTTACCAAGAATGTTCTGTAGTGCCAGTTTTCTTGCTGTGAATTCTTTTAATTTTTGTTTATCTTGGAAGGTTTTTATTTCATCTTCAAACCTAAAACTTAATTTTGCTGGATGTAAGATTCTTGGTTGGCATCCGCTGTCTTTAGCACTTGGTATATGCTTTGCCATGATCTTCTTGCTCTCAGGGTCTGGGTTGAGAAGTCTGCAGTGATCCTAATTGGCTTCCCCCTATATGTAATCTCATTCCTTTCTTTTGTGGCTTTTAAGATTCTCTCCTTATTCTGAATGTTAGGCATTTTCATTATGATGTGCCTTAGTGTATGTCTGTTGTGATTTTGAACATTTGATGTCCTGTAAGCCTCTTGAATTTGATTTTCCAATTCATTCTTCATATTTGGAAAGTTTTCTGATATTATTTCATTGAATAGGTTGCTCATTCCTTTGGTTTGGAGTTCTATGCCTTCTTCTATCCCAATAATTCTCAAGTTTGGTCTTTTAATGTTGTCCCAAAGCTCTTGGATGTTCTGTTCATGGCTTCTTACTGTCTTCACTGTGTGGTCAACTCTATTCTCAAGGTTAAATATTCTGTCTTCAGTATCTGAGGTTCTGTCTTCCAAGGGGTCTAATCTGTTGGTGATGCTTTCTATTGAGTTTTGATTTGGTTTATTGTTTCTTTCATTTCAAGGATTTCTGTTTGGTTCCTTTTCAGAATCTCTATCTCCTTATTGAAGTGATCTTTTACTTCCAGTATTTGCCTATGTATCTCTTTATCGAAGTGATCTTTTACTTCCTGTATTTGCCTATGTATCTCTTTATCGAAGTGAATCTTTTGCTGACTGGGCTTGCTCTCTTATATCATTCTTTAAGTCGCTGAACATTTTAATTATGTACATCCTGAATTCCTGTTCTGTCATTCCTCCTGCTGTACAGACCATGGATTCTAATAGTGTAGTATCTAGGTTTGTTTGAGTCACTTTCTTCCCTTGTTTTCTCATAATGTTTGTGTGTCTTTCCTTCTAGCTCTGCTGATCCAAGGTGTTACAGTTTTAACTCCTATATGGTTATAGTTTCCCTGCAGGATTTCGTTACCTCTCCTTTAAAGGGGAGATCAATATTGATTGATCTCAATACAAGCAATATATGATTTCAAACCAAGTAGCTCCTAACAGCTCCCAAATACACTTACAGTTTAGTCATACAACAATTATGTGTTCCTTTATAATCTATTATGTAACCAATAAATTTGCACAAGGGTCTATAGTATCTTTTGGTGGGCTAGGGAAACTTGAGGGTGGGGTGTAGGTCAGAATGTTGGGTTAGTAGGAAGTGAGGATATGGTTATTAAATCTTAAACAGCATAAAAAAGGAATCCAAGAGGAGTTGGCTGTTACTAGAAAGAGTATATGTTACTCTTATATATTACTATATGTTCATATATATTACTATATGTTCATATATGTTACTATATGTTCTTTATATGTTACTATATGTTCTTTATATGTTCATATATGTTACTATATGTTATATATAAAGAACATATAGTTGGGGAAGACCAGTAAGGAGGAAGAAAAGAATATGGTGAGGAGAGATGATAGCAAGACAAATAAAACATATGCACTTGGAATTTATAAGACTATATAATACTACTCTAGTATACAGTCCAGAAATCCCAATCTACCATATCCCGCTATATAGCAGATATTTGATGTCACAACTGTTGGGAATTAGAGGGTAGGAAAAGAGTGAGAGAGAAAAGAGGGAAGGAAAAAGAAAGAAGGGAAAGAAGAGAGCAGAGAAATAAAACAAAAATATTAAACAATAGAACTATTAGGAGAAAAAGATAAAGAATAGAAATACAAATAAGCATAAAAAATGTAAAAAGTCTCAATGTAAATAAACAGGTATGGTTCATTTCACCTCCAGTAGGTGGCATTGTCTGTTGTTTGCTGGACTTTCCCCACTGGTGTCCTGGGTGCTGGTCCCAAGGCAGGGTGAAACTCTGATCCACTGGAGAAGTCGCTGTTCCATGCGCTGCGCCGTGGCCAAAGTTTGCTCCCAGGTGTTCACCTGCGCCCCCTGGTGTGTAGGAAGTTCTGCCATGTTAGAAGGTGGTCCACAAAGAACAATGGCCAGGGGTCTGCTCAGGAGACAGTCCGTCCACAGTAGCAACTGCTAGCGGTCTCGCGCAGCTGGGAGGGCGCTGGGGCCAGGCACCCTGTGTGAAGCAGGCCCGGCACGCCTGGGACAAACTCCAGGCTGGAGCCCTGGGCCGGAGCCCCCGCCGCAACTGCGCTCCGCGGGTCGGTGCCAAAGTCACGCTGCCCTCGACTACCGCTGCCTCCCAGTGGCCCTGCGCACACACACGCAAGCGACAATCTTGCGTGGGACGGTGAGCTGCAGAATGATGCCAAGAAGCTAGTTGGAAAACGGCACCTCCGCTACTTCCAGCCTCGGTCCCGGAGAGCCTGAGCCCTGGGCCCAGGCCCTGGCCCTGGCCGCAACTGGGCTCCGCGGTGGGTGCCCAAGTCACGCTGCCCGCAGCTACTGTTGTCTCCCGGTGGCCCTGCGCGCGCACACACGTGAGCGAAACTCCTGCAGATGATGGTGAGCCGCTCAATGATGCCAAGAAGCTGGCTGGAAAGCGGCTCCTCCACCACTTCTAGCCTTGGTCCCGGGAAGCCTAGCACAGAGTAGACCATCTAGGCTGCCATCTTGGAACCTCCCCCTATTCAATTATTTATATGCAGTGCTGAGGATCGAACCCAGTGCCTCCCACATGCGAGGCAAGCACTCTACCACTGAGCCACAATCCCAGCCGAATTTCTTAATCTTTAGTAAAAAAGACAATGTTTCCCCAAAGGAAAATGATATTTTCTGTGGAAATTTTAATATAAATAAATGTGCTCCATGAACTAAGAAGTTGGTTAGTCACTTTATTTTGTTTATTTTAATTTATCAGTGAACCTCTCACTGTTCCCAGTCATTCAGAGGAGATGAGGGAGTTTAGGTTGGTATGTCCATAGACACTTCAGTCATTTTTAAAAGAAGAAAACAGGACAGATCTCTTCCTATCAAAAGCAAATTACCTAAATGTTAATATTACACCTCTAAGAATTACATGTAAGTTATTCCAAATAACTTACATGTAATATAAGTTATATAAAACTTTATATAAGTTATACAAAACTGAGAAAGGGGCAATGTTGAGGTATGACGACAGACATAAAAGTACAATGCTATTTTTTGGTCTCCCAAATATCAAGTTTCAGTAACAGTCTAGAACTATGTGGTTATACCATTCAACTATCTGTGCAGAAATCATCTACAAATTTTTCTTCTACAAGTAAGTGTAGGTTTTGGAAAGACTGTCAGGGAAATAGAGACAAAGAAAGACTTTTTTACCTCTGAGATTCCTAATAAAGTCTTGTAGATTGTTCAAGGACAGAGGCAATAAAAAATTAAGGGCAATCTAGGCACAGTGGCACATGCTTGAAACCCAGTGGCTCAGGAGGCTGATGCACAAGGATGAGGCAGAAAGATCTCAAATTCAAAGTCAGCCTCAGAAGCTTAGCAAGGCCCTAAACAACTCAGCAAGTTTTATTTTGTTTTCAAAATAAAAAATAAAAAGGAGTAGAGATGTTGCCCAGTGGTTAAGTGCCCCTGGGTTCAAGCCCTGATACCAATAAAATAAAATAAAGACAAATCATTTTTCAAAGGAATGCTAAGCAAAAATAAAATTTAATCATTTCAAGTTCACAGTTCATATCAAATTGAAAAAAAATTCCCACAGCATATTTTGATTTCTTCCAAGTTGATAAGTCCAAAAAATTTTAGAAACATTACAGTAGATACAAAAATAGCAAAACTTGTTCCTCCTTACTTTTCTTACATTCATTTTAACCAGCTCCATAAGTCTCTTAGTAGTGGTTCTGCCAGCTTTAGTGCACACTCTGTGGCACCTTGTTTCTTGTTCCTCTTATTTATCCATTCCAAACTTCCATTTTTATCATCTCTAATAGCACTACTGCTTTCCCTTCACTCTCTACTGACTTTCAAGGTCTCCAAGTTTCTTCTCCCTTGCCCTCCAGAACTTTTATTTATGCTCCTTTTAAGATTATTTTCCCCATTTTTAACTTTTTACTTTTACATATTTTGTATTCCCTTTATAGGTACTTCAGACAATTATTTATTCAAATATACATATGAGAAGCCAACATGGGTTTAAAAAGTATTATGAGAATTTTAAATTTTAATATTCATTGACTGATAAAGTGTACAAAAATAAAAATTATATGAATCAGATACCAGTTTAAATTAATTTTATATTATTCACAATCATTTCAACTTATATTTGAAAGATGAAGGCCTTAAATATTCAAATCTCTAGATGCACAATTGATGCTTCCCATAGTAACCCAATATATCTCTCCATCTCTCTCAAAACCGTCATGTCAAACATGAACATGAAGACTGGGAACCATTCTGTATTAGAAGATGATTTAAACCTAAAGTAATGATATTATTTCTCTTCTTCTAGGTGTTCTGAGTCTATGGCAGCCTTAGCAATAATCCTCAGTAAAGAAAGGTTCACTGAGAACACTACCAGGAAATACAATGAGCAAGATAGGAGAAACAGAAGAGGAAATAGGTGTAAGTTTAGCCAACAACTACCTTCCATGATCATCAGTGAAAGGCCTTGTCATCTTTATATTATTTTAGTACTGTAGTTCCTTTTATTGAACTCCAAAGCACAACTTACATATTTTTTACTATAGACTAAAACCAAGATTATTCATTTATTATTTATTATATAATTAACTTTCATCCTAAGTATGTATCTCCTTACTGGGAAAAATCATAGTGTTTAACAATCTGGGAAATATATATGAGTGGATTTAAATAGAAGCAGTATTCTCTGTCTTTTAATGGCAATTTTTTCCTTCTAGTTGCTTATCCAATTCATGAATAAATCCCACTGTATCTACTGTCAGAATATATCCAGAGTCCAAGCACTCCTCACCACCTAAACTGGCATAAACCTGGTGAAGTCACCATCATTTCCCATATGAATTACCACAAAATCTTCCTAACCTGTCTCTGTGCTTTTACCATATCCCCCTACAGTCCGGTTCAACACAGTTGCAAGAATTTAAGTCACAGTGTATCAAAATATGTGGAAATCTTGCAATAATGTCCAACTTTGCTTATAATGAAGATCAAATTTCTGTGGGCTCTGGTGTCCTCTCCCAGTGCCCTCTGTTCACTCAGATCCAGCCATGCTGGCATCCCTACATGCCCTCATTCTATAACCATTGCTCTCGCAGGCCCCCTTGCCTAGAATGCTATTCCTCCAAGCAGCAGTACAGATGTCCTCTAGTAGTCTTCAGTAGAGACCTTCTTCAAGTCTTAACTCTCACTTTCTGAAGGAAGCCTGCCCTGACCACTCTAACACTCTAATCTCTTCTTCCAATCCATGCACTCTCAATCCTAATCCCCTTAACTGGCTTTACTTTTTTAATATTTTTCATAACTCTTATAACTTTCTAGTTATGATTTTTTAATTGCAATGTTTACTGTCTGTTGTCACATGCTAAAATATAAATTTTACAAGGCAGGGATCACCAATTTGCAATGCCTGGGGCAGAGAAGTTACTCAATATATACTTAGTACATAAATATAGATATATAAGCAAGACAGTTTTTACACTGTTAAAAGTAAATTTCATTTGCCTAATTATACAGCTTACAATATAACACACATCTTATTTCCTTATTTGTATTTTACTTTGAAAAATAAACTCACAAATTACCAAAAATACCACTCTCAGGTGAACCAGCAAAAGATTTGTCTTCAACAAATATAGTATAGTAATATAGTATCAACCTCTTCATTCTCCCAGCTACTGAATACTTTTTATGATATTTCATTGTTTTGTAAGAGTGGTTTGAGAAATTGAGCAACTTTTCCAAATATCTGGAATGAAAATTATTGATTGAGATAGGGATTTGTAAGGAAGTAAAGAAAAGCTATTTCTTGATAGCAGAACAAAAAGAATCTTTGGAAAATAGCTTACCCATAAACTTTACCAGAACACAACTAAATTGAATTATTGTAGATAATGCTAGGTACAAGAAAGTATTTGCTAGACAAATTTTTTTCTTAGAAGATAATTCATAGAAACCAGATCATATAGACCACTTGGAACAACTACCAGGACAAAGCAAAAACAAACAAAATACATTTTATTTAAATGTGGGAACTTTCATTATACCAATATTTGGGTAAAAGTATGCTCTTTAAATAACTCCTGTGTGCTGATGTGCCAGTAAATACACACATGGCACATTATATATCTGGACACAGAGCTGAAAGAACTGACATGAATTATTTCTGTATGATGTACGTTCAGATCTGACTCAATTAAATCAATTAAAGAAATCATAGTTATCTTTCAGCTAACAGACTGTCCTTTATTACACAGTGAAAACAGCATCTAACATTTTACATGGATTATTCCTTAGCTCTCTATACTAATATTGCATTGCTTCAAATTACACTTCAATCACCCCACTGTTTATATACACAATGTATTCTCTGGAAGATATATACTTGTATAACTCTATTCTTTATTACCAGTAAAATACTATAAAGTGAACTGACTCTAGCAGATAGTCTTCAAATGTGGCTGAAAGTAATTTAAAATTATCCCTTGGGATGCCACTGTTTTCACTCCAATCTCAGTCTCAATAGTTAGCCCTAAATCTACTTATCTAAACTACAAAAGCAATGAAAAAATGATGGAAATTTCAAGCCATCTTTTCAAAGTGAAGAAACACTGCATCCCAGAGTAAAACTCATAAAATACCTCTTTTAACAATTCTGCTCTATTTTTAAAGTAAATCTCTCTTCGATAAAGCTCTCTAGGCTTTTTACCAGCTTCTTACCAGCTTCTTACTCCTCCACAAATTTCCTCTGCAATTAATGTATTAGTACTAGGAGGGGAAAAAAAGTGTGATGCTTGCAAGAGGTAGGCCCTAAATAAGATCATAGACAGAATGTGATCAAAAAGACATTGGTGAAGCTGAGCTTTGTAAAAGAAGGCTGTTAAATTTCAACAAGTGTTTCTCTGTGATCTGATAATATTTTAAAACATGCTGATTTTTCATTAAATACCACAACAAAAGAGGGTATCAACTAAGAAGCATATCTGAGACTATGAAGATGATGAGAAATCAGACTTTTTTAAAAGGAGCTATGATTTTCTTCTGGATGTGGACATGTTTTTTAACATCAATTCTACCAGATCAATTATGTGTTTTTGTCAGTTACATGGCAAAGTTTCTTAAGCAATTTTCAAAGTAAATGGCAGAAAATAATATCACTGCAAAATTACTTGCTTAACCTTTAATTTATGTCTATTCTCTGAACGTGTGTTAAGCTAAAAATAGGTGAAATTTTAGGTTACTTAAAGATTAATGAATGAAGATAGGAAATGTACTTTGAAAGCAACTATAATGAATATCTGTTGTTGGCTCTTTATCATCTATTTCTCTTCATTCTTGAAAGGAAAAGAATATTTCCTCTATTCTCAGCTCTGTGATTTGGATTGAATCTGTGTGTACTAGCTCTGGTAAATAATTAGCACAATAAACTAATCTGGCCCAGTCAAATGACTCCTCCCAATATTTGTCTGTTACAGGTTCCTGTTTCATAATTAAGGGTTCATATAATTTTCAGAGCTACTAGAAGTCAATTTAGGACCATGAATTGAGTGGGATGGGAGGAGTTTTCCCAAAATGAATTCAACATGAAGTTAGTAAAAATTAAAAATAGAAAGTGATTTAAGTCCTGAGTCACATTACATGATATTCAGAATCAATCCTCACCAGGATCAAGATGTACCGCCAGAGCTTGCAGTTAAGTAAACAAATTTCCTTTGTTTTTTAAGCAAGTCTCAAGTTGTGAGTTTTTTATTACCTGCAACTAAAATCTTCTTGGATGATACAAAATCTGTAACAGAGATACTGAAATCCTATGCTACTATTTTATTCAGTTTAGTAATGTTAACGCACTTAGTTTCTATGGAAATTGGTTTCTCTTTTGTGAAAAGTAAGCATATATAGGGTCTTTAGGGACCCTATATATGCTGAAATCACATTGCTTCCTTAAAGTGTTTCCAGGTTCACAGTATAAAGTCATTTAATAAGATCAAAGTCTTTTCTGACAACAAAAATCACAAGATTTCAGTTTAATATTAAACTTATGGTAATTTTGACATTAAGCTTATTCTACTTCCAGTTAGAAAGAAATAACAAATCACACTTGCTGGGCTTGGCAGCACACACTGTAATTCCAGTGCTCAGGAGGCTGATACAGGAGGATCACAAGTTCAAAGTTAGCCTCAGCAAATTAGTGAGGCCCTAAGCAATTTAGCAAGACTCTGTCTCAGAATAAAATATAAAAGGGGCTGGGGAGGTGACTCAGTGGTTAAGTGCCCCTGAGTTCAATCCCTGGTACAAAAAAAAAAAAAAAATCACACTCAATATATATCAAACAATGGCAACAAGCAGCTTTTTAAAAAAGTAATTCACATTATACTTCCCCCCATCCAAATTCTGAGCTAATTTTAGAAACAGAAGAAAGAAATAGATGCTGGATGAAGTTATTTTGCTTTTACTAAAAAAACTGAAATATTGGAGAATTGGTTTATATCTATATAAAAACTGGGCTTCCTAATACCAAGCCTCAGAATCATGCAGACATGTCCCTTTAGGCATGGAAAACACTGGTTCAAGACCATTTATTTTCTGACCTGCTCTTATAAAACCTGTGGTTGGAACAGGACAAAGCATGATCTCTCCAAGCAGCTCGTTCCCAAGAGTAAGAAGAAAAAGAGAGAATTGCTACTTATGCTCACTTCACAAAGGTTAAGGTAGAACAGGGAATAGAGTAAGGCCAGAAACATTATTTTAATGCAGCTCTATCCATGTGGTAGGAAACACAGGACTTAAGAAAGAAGGTATCATACCTACCAAAACCCTAGAACACTGATGTCTAAAATTGTTCTAAGTTAAACTAGCTGTAGTACACATGGGACTGCATGACTTAAGGTTCAAAATAACATCATGGGGATCAAGCAATATAGTAACTGAAATCCTCTAGCCATCCTCTCTTAGACAGACCAATTTGAAGACAGCTATATTCAAGCAACAAACTACCTTCACAAGAACCAAGGAAAACTAGGTGAGAAGCTTTAATGCCTGGTTTTAGTTATAATATGAAAAGATACTTTGAAGAAGTCAGAAAGGAAAGAGTTCCCCACAAATCCCCTTCCCCAACTCCAAGCAACACATCCCACCTTGGAGAGAGATGCCTTCACATAGGGGAGAAAGAAGAAATTAACTACAAGCTTAGACCTGACATCAGCACCAGATCTGCCACAATGAAATCCAGGGCATGACACTTAGCCCAGGCCAGTACCCATGTTCTGAGTCTGTGGAATCATGTGAGCCAGGTGGTCAAGGAACTGCTGCTGACACTCCTCCCCCAACCTCAGACAGCAAAGAAATGGGCAGTAAGACTCCACCCACTGGGCAACAGGGCATGAAAACTAACAGGAACTGTCTCCGTCTTGAAGCTCAGTGCTGGGATCACCAGGGTAAGACCCACAAACAGGAGAAAACAAAGAACTTTCTATGCACAGCTTACAGATAGAGCCTCAAGCATGGCATGAGGTGGAACCCTGTATGGTAGTGGGACAGACATGAGTTTGGTCTGCATCACTGCCATCCTTAAGTGGTCTTGTGGTACCCTGCCCAGTATCTGTGCAGATCTGTACAGCCATAAGACTCAAATGTGACTCAGCTCAGCAACAGCCTTGCCAATCAAGGGACTGTCTCCACCACTTGTCCCTCAAACTAAAGCAGCACAGCTTCTACCAGGTCAGTGTTCATAAATAAAGCCTCTAGACCTGCTCAGGCACCAGGTAAAGATCCACACTCCAGTGGGACAGAGTCAACCTGGAGTTGAATAGGCCTAAGTGCACCTCTGAAAATGTGAAGATACTTGCAGCATCAACCTTGGTAGCCAACAAACTTCCTTCACAAACATTACCCCAACCTCAGACAGCATCATGTGGAGAAGACTCTGTCCACTAGTGGTAGAACACAGTAGTAAGCACAGGACTTTGCCTTAGACATCAGTGCCAAGCTAGTGAAATCTAATACTACACAGATCCTAACAGCTCTAATCCCCAGGCCTGTATGTGTATGCTTCTCTTCCAGTCAACATCACCTGTGGCTAGTTGCAGAGGTCTAAGATCATGAGTCATCCTCAGTGGTAGGCAGTTCATAGCATTGTGACCTTAGTGCTATCCCACTACTGAGCTGGTTGGCAGGCTATGGGCTCTGTGGGTGACACAACATTACAGCATTGGTGGCCACCTGTGTGGCATAGGAGGCTGGGGCCAGCCCTCCATAGAGATTCCATTCAAAGTCAGGCAGAATCCCATAATGCCTGACTATAGGCCAGTTAAACATAGATAAGGCATCTGGGCCTACCTAAGAACCACAGGGAGGTTTCTAGGAAAGGACTACCCTTTTTAGGTACTTCCCTAGTTCATGGTAAACAACAAAGCAACTGCAGATTTGGGACAAACCTGGGCTTAGATCACCCTTTAGTGATCTAAGTGACAAGAGTGACAATATCAGTGGTGGGTTCATGGTACACTTCAACTTAAGGTTCCATCTAGTACTAAAATAGTTAAAGTGACTACAGGCTCAGAAAAAATAAACAGTCTGCTTAGAATTTCTGGAAAGACAGAAACAAAGATTACTAAGACCAGAATAAATACCTAATCCTCCAATGCCCAAATAATATAGCACACAAATGAGCACGGAGAATTTTCAGGGAACCATTACTTTACCTAATAGTCAAACTAAGGCACCAAATCCTGAGGATGTGGGTAAACTCTTCAGTGGAGAATTTAAAACAACTGTGTTAAGAAAATTCAATGAGCTTCAAGAAAACACAGAGAAATGATTCCATACTCTGACAAATTTAACAGGTAGAAGAAATTTTCCAAAATCAAACAGAAATACTTGAACTGAAAATTACACTAAATGAAATTTAAAATGTTAGAAAGTATCACTAACAGAATAGATCAAACACAAGAAAAATGACTGAGCCAAAGATATGCAATTTGAAAATACATAGAGGAGAAAAAAGAAAAAAGAATGAACAAGAATACAGAAAGTTTATGAGAACTTTAGGAAAGCATTAAAGGCAAATATGCATGTTATTGGAGTTCAAGAGGGACTTAAGATTGCCAAAGGAAAAGAAACTCATTCAAAGAGATAATAATAGAAAACTTCCCAAACATAGAAAAAGACACAAGTATCCAGGAAGGTCAAAGGTCACTAGTCAGGTTAAATTCAACCAAGTCTACCCTAAGATACATTATAATCAAGCTCTCAAATATGAAAGATAAAAAGAAGATTCTCAGGCCTGGGGTTATACAGCTTAGTGGTAGTGTGCTTGCCTAGCATACGTGAGGAACTGGGTTTGATCCTCAGCACCACCTACAATAAATAAATAAAATAAAATATTAAAAAATAGAGAGATTTTTAATATTTTTAAAATATTAAAAAAGAGAGAGAGAGAGATTCTCAAGGCAGCAAGAGAAAAGAAACAAAATAGCGTATAAGAGTGTCCCAGTTTACCCAACAGCAGACTCCTTGGCAAAAACTTTACAGGCCAGGAGAGAGTGGCATGAGACTTTCATAGTATTGAATAGAAATGCTGACAAGCAAGAATACAGTGTCATGCAAGGCACTCCTTTAGAGATGAATGAGAGATAAAAACAAGCTGAGAGACTATATCTCTACTAGATACATCCCACAAGACATGCTAGAGAGAATTTCAAATTGAAAGAGACATTAACAAGTAAGAAGAAAACATGATTATGTGAAATATAATAATCCAGACACAGTGTGAAAAGTACCACGATCTCACTAGCATGTGGAATATAAAAAGTTGATCTCAAAGAAGAGTAGAATGGTGTTTTAGATGCTGAAGAGAGTAGGAGAGGTTGATGGGTGGTTACTAAGTTATGGTTATAGAGAAATAGAAGATCTGAGATAATGATAATGTACTGTATATTTTTTTGAAGCTAGAAGAAAGAATTTTTAATATTTTGACCATAAAGAAATGAAAAATGTTTGAGGAAATGGGTATGTTTAACCTGGTTTAAACATTATACAATGTATACAATGTATGGAAACATCACATAGTACCCATAAAATATGTATAATTTTTATGTATCAGTTTAAAAAATACTGTTGAAACTGAAAATTAAGAGATAAAAGGAAAAATCATTTTATAGAGTTCATGGGGTTGACCCAGGTACAAAGGCAAGAGAGAAACACATTTGCCTGCCTAATATCTAATTTCTCTATTACCTTATGAATAAAATCAAAATTTTACTCAGTGAAGCAGTGTGCCTAGTCTAAAAAATTTCTTTTCCTGACTTTCTTGTGGCTAGTGATGACCATGTGACATAATTCAGACCAATAAGATTTAGATAAAAGTTTATTAGGCACAGCTTCTACCAAAGCAATTTATCCCTAATAAAAAGAGATAGAACCTGCTCGCATACACCTTTCATGCTTTGCCCTTCCATATTCTTGACTGTAATGTGATCCTACTACCAACCCAACAGTTCTCTTTGAACAATGAGAGCCGCACAGTGTAGTATATAAAGGGCAGTAAGCAAGAGGAGCAGTGGTCTCTACTAGCTTCCTTGAACAGTAGTATTCGCTTTAGCCCTACCTCCAGACTTCTTTTTTAAATAAAACACACACACACACACACACACACACTTCTTTACTCAAGAACCGAGGTTATGAGATTTAATGTTACACATAGCTAAACACAATGCTATCACAAAGCCAAACAGAGATTTGATCTCAAGTGAGAATTCCAAGACATCTAGGCTTATAAGTTAACCTTGATGCTCTTCCAGTAGAAGTTAAAGAACAAGTAAATAAAAGGCTACCATAGGAGAAAAGGGTACAGGAACAGAAAACAGAAAACATGTGGTTGTCTAATGAAGTATAAGCTAAGGAGAGAATGACTGCAAATGAAAAAGATAGAGTATAGCAATAGATCAAAATTATTTATCCAGTAGTTACTATAGCCAAGAGTCAATTGTGAGTATCTTCTCCCAATGCTGTCTTTAATGACATCACACTAGTAGCTTAAAATCAGCCATGGAATATTAACACTATAGAAATGGACAAATGATGCAGATCAGGTCTTTTTTCTTTGGTGAGCTGGCTGTCAAATATTTACCACAAAACATTCACTAATTGGCTAAATAAGAGCCTAGAAAAGAGGTGCAATAGTTAGCTAACAGCCATCAATATTCATGTGGAGAATTCAATTCCAACAGTGCCAAGAATATCTAATATAGAACCTGACATTTAGCAGAAGCTCAGTCACTGAGAAAGAAGGAAAGTAAGGTAAAGGGGAATAATTCTTTCTCAGTCATTGATAACTATAGAGTTAATTTCACTTCTCAAAAGAACTAAATATAAGAAAACAAATAATTTGGGTTTTAATTAAATGACACATGGACATCTCTGCAATTCTTATAATATGGCATTTTATTCCCAATCTTACATGCTATTAATAGAATTGCATCTTGTGGCAGAGTTGAAGTAAATCAGAAAATATTAGAGCTTAATTAAAAAAAAAAAAAAAAAACCTCTCTATAAATAAAAGATCCAATAGTCAGCTTAACAACCCTGAGTGGGTCAGACTGAATTTGAAGGTCCCCTGTAACATAAAAAAGATAAACAAAACTAAAAGCAGTTACCACTAGATGGCACTAGATTATATAGCTGAATCTACATCTTGAAGCATCTCCACAGAAATTATTCTAATTTTCATATTACACAAAATATTTGACATTATTTTATATATTTAGATTGTTTATGCTACATTCTTTGCACAAAGAGTTTGAGATGGCACTAAAACAAAAAGCAGAAGACAAATGAATAAAGCAAAAATAGAAAATTAGGATCAAAGCCAACAGTAGTAGGAGAGGTCAGAAATGAAAGTCAGGTGAAAATTGAAAAAGACTTCCAAATCATGTTAAGCATTTTGAACTATCTTTTCCTGTAGGCAAAAGGAATGTCATTGGATGTTTTGTATTCATAGGTAGTCTGGTTGCAACGTTCTGGTTAAAGGGGGGACAGGAACAAACCTAGTGGCAAGATTCAGTGGATTATTTCAGTGATTCACAGAAGAAAGTAAGAAAAAAGTACTGAAGTAAGGAATTGGAAGGGAATGAAATGAAATATATTTAGAAAGTTATATCTGTGAAATTGTATATGTAGAAGGTAAAGAAAAACAAAGTTTTCTTGAGAGACTAGGTAATTAAGGTTTGGAATAAGAGGAAAAATATAAAGAAAAATCTATAGGAAAATATATGTTCTATTGTGTAATGAATAAATATATTTCATAAACAACTTCAAAGAATAATAAATTTTACTACATTTTTCTCTAACAAAAGAGACGTCCTAACTAGCCAACATGATCATTTTTGTCTACTTAGTAGATTACATTTCTGTGATGGGTAGGAGTAATTGAAGGCATTATGCTGTAAGGTAATGTGTGTATGATTTTTTTATAATTACTGTGGTGGTATGGTGGTGGTAGTGATGGTGGTTGGTAGTGGTGGTGATGGTGAAAGAGGTTTAGCTAGACAAGACTGGCTATGTAATAGGTAGTGTTATGGGCATACTACGTTTATCTACTTATTCATTTTTCAAAATATTCCTGTGAAGAAGGTTCTATTATCATCATCCTCAATTTCAGATGTATAAACTGAACATAAAGTTATTTACCTAAAACAACATAGCCAGTAAACAGCAGAGGAGGAATTCAAAACTACTGAGAGAAAAGGATGCCTTACAACACTCAACTTGTAACTGGCCTAGTTGGTACAAGTTAGACTCTCATATCCCTTAGTAAATATAAACAATTTCACAGAATATCAACATCAGCCAAGGGCTCACTGTTACTATTATGGAACAAGCCAAAACAATACCACTCCTCTACTATCACATCTGAGCAAAGATGAAAGCAAGGCCAGTAGGCCAACCAGAATGACCAAACATTCTCCTGCCCCAGGTGCCATAAATGACTATTACTTCTCCAGGAATAGCTCTACCACTGTTGTGTTCCTCCCACCTCTCCTAGAAAAAAAAATTTAAGATATTCAAACTACCCTGGTTTCTAACAGCATCAAAATTCATACAGACTCCATTTCTTTGAACTCATCCCCAAATTCCTTAATATGAGCCCAAAATCCTATAACAAATTCTCCTAACCATTTCTGGCTGAGATGTCCCACAATTTCACAAGTTTTGAGGTCTCTCTTTCTATAGCAAATAATAAACCCAATTTTGTTTGTCTAGAGATGTGTTTCTGATTGTTTATTTGGTGGGCATAAACCCTCGTTCCTCAGGCTCCAAGGCTTGTGCTTTTAAACATTATGCCATATATGAATGCTCCTCATACATGAGATGCATTTAAATAAATATTTTTAATTCTAATGTGTGATGGAAGTTTTATATAGAAAAAAACTAAAATATATCTACAATCATATTTTTAACTTATTTAACTTGAATAATATTATCTAAAAAACTATGAAAAAATTTAATCAAACTTGTTTAAAGGTATGATTAACCTTGATGCATAGGAATTTACTCATGCAATTACCACTAACAATAATTACTAATTACACATTCCTCATTTCAAGAGGAGATCAAAAAAAGAAGCTGCACAGAATTATGATCTTTTTATAATTTAAACAAAGAAATGAAAAAATTTCACTCTTCAGGAACTATAAAGAGAAAAAAGAATCTAGAAAGTAAATAACTTATACTATATTTTTTTTAAATTATGGAACAGGCGCAGTGACAAGAATAAGTTGACTTAGTGTTCATTCTGGTAAAGTTGAAAGAATCAAGTTTGAATAAAACTAAAAATGATTTTTAGCTCTTCAAATTGGAATTTAATTATCACTGATGAATTAAGACCGTTTCAAATAAACAAATTAATACTAGAACACTGACTAGCTAACTAATTTATGTCTATATCTCCAAGTAAGACTGTTTTAAAAATGAAAAACTATTTATTATTTTTAATCTCTGCAATCCCAATGGCTGAAAATTATCCCTAGAACTATAAAAGATGTTTGATATATGTAAAGAACAAATAGTGAATAAGGAAATACCAATAAACAAATTCATAACAGACTATTACTCCATATGATGTATTTATAATCATTTTAAAAATTATTAGGAAGACATAATAGTGATTATATTATTTTGGTACACTTTCCAGAAAGTGTTATATACTGATGAAAGCACACAGTACACACTTCTGACCTTTCCAGTGATTCATCCCAGATAATCTCACTACTTCTTAGTCTAAATCAATTTAACCAGTGAAAAGTCTTTGATTCACGTTAGAAAATAGAATTTTATTTTTCATTTATTGGTTCTTATTACAGATTTAATCTGCTAAATACTGGCATGGTGATTTACTGTACTATCTGATTTAATTCTCGCAAACTCTATGAACAAAATGCTATAATAATACACTTTGAACAAATAAGGAAAGTGAGACATAGCTGAAGTAAAAGAAAAAACAATTAAGAAGAGATAGACCTCAATTTCAGCCTAGTTTGTTTTACTCCAGAACCTTAGCTTTCCAAACACTCCAGTTCCTCACATATGCAGATTAGGGAACTGTCTCAGCTCAACAGGGAATAAATATGAAAATTTTATTATTTTTCTCCCATCAGTGCATTTAATTATGTTCTGTTGAATCTACCTTTCCCATCTCATAATGACATTTAGAATAGTTCAAGCATAACCATCTTCAGTGATGTCAATTTAACCTATAGGACGTTCATTGTAGTAGATATGACTAGAGGTCTAATATACCAAATTTTCCTCCCCTTTGGGTAACACAGAAGAATGCACTTCTTATTTACATCCAGTTGGGAGAGAATAAGTGAATGATCCTGTCCAGTGAAATCTGAGGGAAAGTGTGTCATTTCTGGGCTGAGGTAAGTTTTTTGTTTTGTTTTGTTTTCGTGTTTGTTTTAAAGAAACTATTCTCCAGTCTCTCCCTTAGCCCACAAACTAGACAGTGCAGCTGTAAGATGCTGGAGCCCAAACTGATAAGCACATGAGAGATAACTACCCTAAAGTTACCTTTACCTACAGTGAACTATACAAGAGCAAGAAAAAACAAACAAACAAAAAAACCCTCTTTTGTATGCTAAGCATTCAGATTTTGGAGTTGCATGTTACTGCTACATAACCTTGACAATTGTGACTAATACTCTTACATAATCCTTTCCACCTCACAAATGGAAATACAGGCTGCTCTCTGCATCCATCCACCTATCCCCACTCTCAATAATCTTTTTCTCTGTTGAAATAAGCACAGAGACAACTTAAGTAGACCTCTAGTAAGGGAAAAGAATGCTATCATCCCCTTTCTGCTAATATCTCTATTTGATACAAATAACCCTGTTGGAGATTCCACTCTGCTGGGCTTTTAGTTGGGGGGAATAATACTTCTCAAAGTGTTAGAAAAGTGAAGAAAAGGCTCCTGCTCTCCCCAGGATCATGATTCATTATTCAAATTGCTCTCATACACTTTCTTTTCCCCCCTTCCTGCACCCAGTCCTCTATTAAATATGGAAAGTGATGATTCTACTAGGTGTAGTAGCTGAAAGTAGTAGTCATTTTATCTTTTAGAAAACCCTGAAAGAAGGATCCCAATGACTGGCACAACTTTCATTCAATGATGGGGTTCTTAATACTTTTTTTTCTCCCATATTAGGTTTCAGTCTCTAAATTCCAACACAATAAGAAAAAACTAATTCCATATCCTATTACAATTGTTTAGTGTCTCCTGTTATCCTAAGCTAATATTAATACTTATTTAAGTTTATTTGATCCTGAAAGTTTCAAATACCTATTTCAACAGTAGACAATTAAAAAAAAACAAAAAACAGTCAGATTGAACCCATTCATACCAATGTGTGAATGACAAAAAATACCCTTTCCAGGGCTTTTATTTCCCCTTCCTTAAAACTTGAATGACTCAGACTCATAAACAAAGATTCTCCTCTAGTTCTACCCTTCTGTGATCCTATAATAATGTATAGTATTGTACACTATGATTCCATACCACTGTGTTGTAGAGGTTTCCCTACACTACTTAGCTAGAAGCAATGAACGTTAATTATTTGAAGTAAGTAGGTTCTGAGTTACATGACCTCAGCTAATCTTTTTACTAAGGTTCTCCTTAACTTAATTCTCCTAATTTTATAAGACAATCTAGTACTTTTCTGTATGCTGACATTAAAACAAATTGGAAAGTTTGATTTTTGCCTTCAGGTAAAAAGAACTTAAGGAGCATTTCCCATTGTGATTGAGTAGAGGTATATAGTATATAATAATTACCAAAATCAACATAAAATTTTACATCTATATCATAAACTCAAGAAAGTTAGTTAATTAAGATTAAAAATTGATAAACATGATAATATCAGCAATGATTTTATTATTTTCAATGGTTTTTAAAATTCCTCCTATGAAATAAGAAATTTATGACAATTTTATAAACCAATAATCTCCTGGCTATATTTAAATAAGATCTTGGATTTTTTTGGTCTTGTAAAAACAAAGCATATTTGTACAAATATAAAAAAGAGTAACTCTATTATTGGACTTTTCAAGACCTCTCTTTCAGAATTTTAAATCGTTCACTAATAATATGTTACATAAGAATATATACATTTAAATAATGTAGAAATGTTATTTATCTATTTTTCTAATACAAATCTATACCAAAAGTATTTTAATAGATGGGCGCAGTGGCACACACCTGTAAACCCAGCACTTTGGGAGGCTGAGACAGGAGAATCACGAGTTCAAAGCCAGCCTCAGCAAAGGCAAGGCGCTAAGCAACTCAGTGAGATGCTGTCTCTAAATAAAATACAAAATAGGGCTGTGGATGTGGCTCAGTGGTCCAGTACCCCTGAGTTCAATCCCCAGTACCAAAAAAAAAAAAAAAAGGATTTTAATAGAATGATTGAATACAATATACAACTTACCAAACTATCAAAGAAAAAAGTGTAGCCACTCCTGAGCAATCCTTACAGTTTTTTCTTCTTAGTTTTCATGCCTTGGCTAAAACTCTTAAAACCTTGAAACACTAGACATTAGTAAATTTTATGATAATATGTTCTCAATCATTCATTGGGGCTATATTATATATTTTCTTAGTACAAATCCTCAACAAGCATTGAAAACATCCACTTCTAATTTTTCCAATAAAGTAGCAGTGAAGTAAAATAAATTGCTTGGCTTGAGGTAGAAATATTTTAATAAATTATTTAGCAGATCTAAAATTGTTACAAATGTAGCATTCTTAACAGTTTTTTAAATATGTAAAATAATTTTGTTCAAAAAATGTAGCATCTAATCTAGGTAAAAACAAAATTATAAAGGCAAAATTACCCTTAATGTTAAAACTTAAAATCAGAAAGTATGTTTTAATAAAATTTATTATCAGTAGTATCCAATCATTTATAAGTTTCATTTCTTTCAATTCTCTGTCCCTTCATGCTATTTTTACTTCCTACTGGCTACAAAGCATTATGCTAGACATGACAAGGACTTAAAATGTTAATAAAATCATTTTCACTATTTCTCCAAATGCCTTCCGAGGATATTTACAAAAAAATTACACACAAGCCTAGTCAGGACAGCATGTTTAGCAATAGTGTTCAACATTTTTGATGCTTATTTCTAAAGGCTAATCTAATAATCAGTTAAGAATACAACTGGCTGCAAGTCCCAGAAAATCTATCAAACAACAATTTAAATGAGAGGTATTTATTTGTCTGTACAAGAAGTAATTCCAGGGCTGATGTAGCACTTAATGATGCTAACAAGGCACCGCATTCTAATTGACTGTGCTACAATCCTAGATTTTATATAAACACCTCAGACATTTCCTACACGTACCAGGAAAGAAAAAGGTAGAAGTCAGAGAAGTGTACTAGCCAACCATGTTCTCTGTCCAGAATTGTCACAAGACTACCTGAAGCCAAAATGAAAAGATAAGCTTTTCACTTTGCAGCTTCTATAGCAGAAGAGAATCCATAATAAAGAAATAAAGTGACAAGAGAATTGCAGTAAACTCAGATCCCATAGAATCTCTACACATCTTTTTATCTGGTGATTATTCTTTTATTTTTCTAATTAAGCATAAATCTGAAAAAATATTAAGTTTATTAGATTATAATAATAGTAATTATATAGTAGCATTAAAAATAGTAAATATTCAGAGATCTCCTGGTGAATTGATGATCAACAAATACTATGAGATGAAAGTAAAGGTCAGAATAAATAATTTCATATAAATATATATCTTAAACCAAAATATCCCAAAGCCAAAATTAAGCTTCATAGCTTTAAAAACTTACAAATGAAGGCCTTTGGGATAAGCATAATATTAGATACTCAGAAACAATTTTATTATAATACATATGAACAAACAGTTGCTTAAGATTAATTACAAAAAAAGGAACCAAGTGAGTATGGTTATATACAATTGATTCAAAGAATCTTTTCAATAAATCACCAGTGTCTTGTCCATTTCAAAATAAGAAAGTAGCTCAGTGAAAGATTCAGAAACACCAGCTACATCCTCAAGAGCCTTTCTTGAATACAGCATATATACAGAATTTATATATTAATAATCACTTATAATTTCTTATCCATAAATGTTAGTAATCCATAAATTTCCCAGAGTAAAATTTTATGCAATTGTATATTCTCTCTCAGCTATTTTCAAACATTTTTTAAAAAGAGACTGCAGATTTGTTGGGGGGTAAAAAACTCAAAGTTTAATGCAACGATATTGACTCTCTACCTATATTTCAATGTCTGAAGGGGGACAATGTTTTTGAAAGCTTTTTAAAGCACTTGAGTTATTTGTACTATCTTACCAGACTTAAAGATGCTAAATCAAACAAACCATGAAACTACTTAATTATTATTTATTATAGTTAGTATTAGATATATGCCATATTTATCAAAAGTAGAATCAGTTCTGCAGTTGCTTTTTAAAAATGAAGAGTTTTAGGTAGATCAGGATGAATTGTGAAAGGTCTCCAATTTTCCTTTTTCTTGTGCCTTTTTTTTTTTAAATATTTATTTTTTAGTTATAGGTGGACACAGTAGCTTTATTTTATTTTTATGTGGTGCTGAGGATCGAACCCAGTGCCTCATGCGTGCTAGGCGAGCACGCTGCCACTGCGCCATAACCCCAGCCCCTCTTGTGCCTTTTTTTAATCCTTCTTTTCAAACTGCAATATGAAGTTGTTCTTAACAAATTAATCAGTTACAAATGAAAATCAATTTTAATAAAGCAGACTTGACTACTTCTGAATAAAAATGTTCCAAAATGTCCTTCCAGTATAAAAGTCACATGTAAAACACTGAAGTTTTGGGCTGGGGTTGTGGCTCAGTGATGGAGCGCTTGCCTAGCACATGTGACACAGTGGATTCGATCCTCAGCACCACATAAAAATAAATAAATAAATAAAGGTATTGTGTCCATCTACAACTAAAAAAAAAATTTTTAATTGAAGTTTTATATTCTTGTGCCATATTACTAAGCTAAAACTTGTAAGCAAGTGTTTTATAAACGGTAAAATTTAATTATTGAAGTAATATTATCAATGATTCTATTTTTAAAATCAAATAAAGAAAATAATTTTAAATGTATATGATTCATTGATGGTTAAAACTGCTAAAATTAGCTCCCAAGTCTCTGTATGATTCCATGGTTATATATCTATAATATGTTCTGTTTGTCACATTCTTGTTTTTCAGTTCTGTTGGTGATGATTCCCCTCAGGCAAACCAGCTACTATGCAAAAAGGAAAAAACAAGTTTCAATCTTGCTGGAAGTTGCAACCAAAATCTTACTATTAAAATAGCCTCTTCGCTATCTTAAGATAATATTTGGGGAAAATGTCATTAGTATTTCTTCTTATAATAAGGTAGAAGAGTATAGAAACTGCAGTGGAAAATTGACCTGAATACCCATCTGCCTGAATATCACTTGCAGATTCTACACTGCAAGGGGGAAGTTTTAGGAAGGTGCAATATACTTATCTCTGGTTTTTTCTTATTTGTTTATTGGTTGGTTCTTTATGGTGCAGAATGATAAAACAGTTAATGATTTTCTTTTAAGTATAATTACATTTCATACTCTGTATGTTCTCTTGGTATAATTAATAATATATACAAAGAAACAAAATTATAGCAAAGTCCTATTTGATACATCTGCACATAAATTGTTCAATTTTATTAAAGTCCAAAACTGTGTTGTCCTTTTAATCCTCAACTTTTGAATTTGTCTACAGCAAACAATTGTAAGAATATTGGAATCAAACTATTTTCAGAACATAAATAAAAGTAATAAAATGTGCTCTATGGTATATATTTGAAAGTTCATTGTTTTGGCTATGTAGAATACAACTTATTTCATTCTGAGATAATTTATTCTATTTTTATTTTAAATAATCATCCCCACAACATTGTTATATTTTTCATGTTATCAACATCAAATATTTCTTATCAAAATTATAGAGAAACTTTACAGATGACTAGCAAAATGTATCATAGTCTACAATTCTTATTACAAATATATAACACATACCAATAAAAAATTTATAACCACTTTAAAACTACGTTCCCTAGCTCAAAACAATGTAAAAAAGAAAACTGAATTTAATTATGTATTTAACTAAAACAGGCATCTTTCATTTTCCCTTTTGATCTTCCATATTCATAAAAAAGAAAGCTTAATGAATAATGTGTTGTTCTCTAAGCACCTTTCCTGTTATGCCTGAATATAAAAAGTATACAGAAGTGATAAATATAATTTATAGTGTAAAATTAAAATATGAAAATTTTAAAATAAATTTTCCAAAAAAGTGCAATGTTTACCTGAAGTTTACATAAAGCTTTCCCCACTCAAAAACATAGATTTAATAGTAAAGGTATATAGATATTTAATATACCTTATACCCACGAATTAATTGCTTTATCCCATAGTGGATGCTACATAAGAAAAAATATAGGATCTTAAGTATACTTAAATAAAGAAGATCATGTGCATTTCAAACATTCACATTAAAAATATATGACTTACCTATTAAACCCCAAGCCTATTTCTTAGCTGTGTTCCTTAGCGACATTAACAGGAAATAAAAGTCCAAAGTTAAGCAGAAAGTAAAAGTCATGCAAAAAGAATAGGTAGCCACAAAAGATAAAATGATCAAAACTAGGATGCCTCTAGTCTATTCATCCTCAACTAAAACCAGAGCATTTGGTCTTTGGCATTCCATGGAGAACTAAACAGGCACCTGGAAGCTACATTGGAAGGTGATCCTTCCTCCAAGATAGTGTACTTAGCAGTCTCTGTAACAGGACTCCAAATAGAACACAAGCCAGAGGAAATCTACTGAGATGTCAATGACTTAGGGACCCTTAGTGTAATGGAACGAGAATTTTGTTTAACAATTTAATATCAGTAACAAGTACATGTTACATTTTAAAATTAAAAACCCATTCTATAATTTTTTTTTCTGAAAATGGAATAGATAGTACTTCATGCTTTGGTTCTACAAATAGAAGTTACAAATGCAAATCTTGGAAATTTTTCCATTTGTGTACGACATAGTCATATGTAGCTGAATAACTACATTTAAACAGTGAGCCCTCCATCAGGAATATTATCTTAAACTATGCAGAGCAATTTCTGGAATAAAAGAAAAGTGAGTAAAAAAATTGCTAACACCCTATCAGATAAGATACTGACAATTTTTCCAATATTAAAATATATTTCCAGCATTGAATTCAGTCAATAATTGTCATTTCCTATATCCTTTCTCTTTAACAAAGTTATATATAACTCTCATATTAAGATAATATATGGTTTTCAATTCTAGAGTTGGAGTAGGTATTCCATTATTGTGCGTGGAATGTCCATTGTTCCTGATAAACAGTGGTAATACAAATGTTAATATTATGCCTATAGCAAACTGGAATGGATTGCATGTAGAAAGGGATCAATGGATCAAGCAATATCTCTTATGATTTGAGAGATACAGGGAAAAAAATAGTAATTTTAAAGATGAGAATTGGATGCCAAACTGATGCACTGAAATTTTAAAATGACTAAAAATTTTTAAGATTTAAAAATTTTAAATACTCAGGTTCATTAATCACCAATATGAAATATGAAATTCAAAGGCCCTCCCTGGCCTTGTTTAAAGGGCTCTCATATCTTAAAGTCAGCATATACACAAAGCTGAAAACCAGTCACAATTTAATTATAAAAGAACCAGATAAGACTAATTCTTACCCTAGCCAAATCTTCTATGCTAAAATTAGGGTCTTGTCAAGTCAGCAACAGAAATATGAGATGTATGCTGGAACTACCTGAAACTTCCCCTTGAATCTTCTAGACCTGTAGAAGTAGAGCCTATGCCTTGTTTGTGGAAAATGGAAGCCCTCTTTTCATTGAAAACTCCACAGAAACTTCAAATGAAATAGATATGTTACAAGATTAAGTAAGACATCTAACCTCATGATCTACCTCTACTTCTCCTCTTGTTCACCAATAAATGATTAGATTTTACCATAACGCAACTGAGAAAGTATCGGACTTCCCAAGAATGAACAGATTATAGCCCAAAACAGAACTTGGTTAAGAAATACCAGAAGGTACTAAAAGAGTATGTCTGACAATGGATCCTAAAGGTTTTGGGTTAAAGAGAACAAAACATAAGGCTGGATAAGAGGGAATTTTTCAATCTGGAGACAGAATTTATCATTCTGGCAAGGGCCATAGGAAATAGTATTAGTGTGCAACTAGAATAGCTCCTGGAAACATAAACAAATAGCAATGGCCTACATTACTGCCCTAGAAGATTGAAGAGGGACTGATCCAAAAACAGAGAAGTGTGTGTGTTGGAATGTTTTTGCTACATAAAACTGGAAAGCACATTGGCCTAACTATATTCCTTAGAATTCAGGCAACATTCCATTGATCAAGATGGTGCAGATTTTTTGGTAATTTTTTCCAAAGATGGCAGAATAGAGGAGGTTGCTTTTGTGGCTGCTCCATGGCATGAAACCAAGAAAGCAGACAGGTACCTTCTTCACAAGGTGGACGAACAAATAAGGGCATTGGGGGGGGGGGGTCTTTACTACAACTTAAAACTGGATATTCAAAGCAGATCAGGGACTTAGGAAGTTAGATATAATAAAAGAAGAAAATTCCCCAGTGGCACTGCCACTGCCACAGCTGGGCCAGAAGCAACAGTCAGAGTAGTCCCTCTGTCAGCAAAGTGGAGGAATAAGGGAATTAAAGGAACCCACATTTCTAGGAGGCCCAAGGCATATCTGGGTATGATCAAGGACATTGCTAACAAACCTGAAAGGCATGCTGCACAATATCCTTATATGGGAAACAAGCTGCCATCTCTCCAGGTAGTGTGCAGAAGACAAAGGAAGGAACCATTTTGCAGCTGCAGCATAGGGGCTGGCAGGTGAGGGAGTCGATTCTTGGCAAACCAGAGTTTGGCTCAAAATACAGGCCCAGGAAACATGCGCTGCACAACACAGAGAGTATTTAAGTGACCAGGAAAAAAATCAAACATGAAGAGAGGTTTACAGAGGGGACAATTGATTATGGAAATCCACCAGGCTCTACCTGTCCCCTTCCAATCAGGCTGCTTGCAGTACCGGCTGGGAGAGATGCATCTGGCTAGGAATTCAGAAGGGCAGGGGCAGGAGAGATTGGAGACTGATCCCGAGACCAAGAAGCGTGGAGTCCGCAGGTGATGTAGGAGACTAAAAATTGGCTCTAACACCACATGAGGGAACCCAGGGGAGGGAACCTCGGGTTCAGGCTTACAGAATGGGTCAGCAATTACTGGACCCTAGAGATGCACTGATGTAAAATCTCCAGATCAATTTATATTTAGCAAAGAGCCTAGAGTCCACCCAAGCCTAAACTCTGCCTCCAGGAATTCTGCCTAAGGGATTACTTCTCTGACTCTGGCAGTCTGGAGAGTGGAGCATCAAACTCCAGACAACCCCACCTAAAGCTGCTGACAAGAGAATCTTTTGAACTCCAATGGAAAGTATTCTTTGAATTTTCAGCAAGAGTGGGTTTTTTCCTTTTTTTTTCCCTCTGTTAAATTGTGACCTTAATGATACATGGACATTTATTCATATTCATATTTTTTTCTCATTTCTAGCATTTTTGAAGCCAGTTATTTTTCAAGGATGAGTTTTTTGAGGACTAGGATGTTTGATTAGTATATTTTATTTTTGATTTGTATTCTTTTATTTTTTAATTATTTTAAATTTTTACTTTATATATATTTTTTACTCTTATCTGTTTCCCTTGATTCTCTTTGTCTTTTATCTTCCACTAATAGCCAATCTCTATTGTTTTCTTTCACTCTTCAGTTTTCACCTTTATCTTCTCTCCTCCTCCCTCATAATCATCATATCCTATATCACTTCTGTTCTTTCCTTGGCCACCATCTGAAATTGTAAACCCTTTTGTCAAATTGCTATTTTCATTGTAGGCAATGAATGATCATATCATTTCTGTTTATTGTGATAATTAACATTGTAGGTGTCATAGATGGAGCTGGAGAATATCATGCTAAGCGAAATAAGCCAAACTCCAAAAACCAAAGGCCAAATGTTTTCTCTGATAAGTGGACGCTAATCCATAATAGGAGGTAGGGGAGGAAATGAAGAAACTTTGGATTGTGCAGAGGGATATGAGGGGAGAGGAAAGGATGTGTGCATAGGAAGGACGGTGGAATGAGACAGACACTATTACCCTATATACATGTATGATTACACTACTGGTGTGACTCTGAACCATGTTCAGCCAGAGAAAGAAGTTGTGTTCCATTTGTGTACAATGCATCAAAATGTGTTCTACTGTCATGTATAACTAATTAGAACAAATTTTTTTAAAAAAATGAATCACGGGGGGGGGGGGGAATGGCTTTATTGTTATATAATGTCTTTAAAAGCCAAGGTCATTGGTGAAAGAAAAGGAGTAACCTTGAAATAATTTACATAATTTTTGAAACAAGAAGGTATTAAAAACTACCTTTAGGACTGGGGTTATGGCGCAGTGGTAGCGTGCTCGCCTAGCATGCATGAGGCCCTGGGTTCGATCCTCAGCACCATATAAAAATAAAATAAAGATATTCTGTCCGCCTACAACTAAAAAATAAATTTTTAAAAAAACTATGTTTAAAGAAGAGAATCACAGTCATCAGGAATATGTGCACACAGAGGAAAGACTAAGCAAAATCAAGTAAAAAGATGGTCATTTGTGAGCAGAAGAAAGAAGAAAACACACTTGTTAACACCTTGTTCTTAGACTTCTAACCTCCAGAACTGTGAAACTTAAGCTATTGTTCAGGCCCCTGTAGTTTATGGGACTTTGTTATGACAGCCTAACAAATTAATATATGCATGTTGATGTTTTTAAAATGTTGTGAAAATTTATGTAAGTCAATAAAATTAAAAATAGCACAACATGGAAATAATCAATCACAATGATGAAAAACAATTTTAGATGTTTATGATTGAAATGTAATTAGCTTAAATTTTTGGAAAAGCAATTTGGCAATAAGAGGAATTTTAGAAAACTTGACATATTATGACCTGATATTTAGCCATGAGAGAATATTTCAGAGTGAAATCTTGAGAAAAAAAAGGTGAAATTAATAATAATCAAGAATATTGATTATATTATTATTGATTATTTAATTAATAGTTAATTATAATTATTGGTTATTATTTACTTAGTGTTTTCTATTTGCCAGGCCATGTCCTAAATGTGTCATGTATTTTAATTCATTTAATCTTCGTAAAATTCATTGCCACATCATTTACTTCTTAGTTATATTTAAAATCATATATTTATAATCATATATTTAAAACCTGAGTTATTTGCTGTTAATATTTTGGTATAGTTCTTTCAATTTTTTCTGACATTTTCCTATTTATAAGAGAAAAGCAAAAACCACATCTATATTATTTGTTTTTAACATGAATGAAGAAAGTCATTATTCTAGTATCAAATCATAGAAAGTACAATGAAAGTCAATAGAAAGTAGGATTTTACTTAATATGCAAGAATTTATTATCTCACATAAAATGAAGTTAAGCACTTAAATGCCTTAATCTCTTCATATTTGGTTATGTTTTTGTTTATTTTTCACTTCAATTATGGTTGTACTAAAAGTAATGTTAGTACCAGATAAGTATAAAACATAAAGCTATTTCTTAATGTCAACCCTCAAATGTCTACAGATGTGTAATCAAGTATAAACACAAACAGGATTCAAACAAATTTGGTAGAAGCAGTTTGAGAATTTTAAGCAGATGCTAAGAGACGACTCAAACATCAGAACCATCTGTAAGATTTTATAGAGAAAGATGTCTAGCTGATTGGGTTAACAAGGCTCCCCTGCCTTTCTGTAGCTAGAGGCAGATTAGACAGAGAACAATCAGGCTGTGAAGATTGAAAATATTACTATGATTCACTTGCTTGAATCTTGTTGCTGATAATGAAGATTTGCATCAAGAAAGTTGGCATGTCTGGTTTTTTCAATGTCTAACAATAAAGATCCAAAGAAAAGAGATAATTCATAAAGTAACATTATAAATGAAACCAAAAAAAGAATGAAAACTTATTCTGATCAAGTAAGAACAAACAAAACAATTTCAGAGGTGGAAATAAATTTTAGAGATTTAGGATTTATTATTTCTGGAGATAAGAGTAAGAGAGGAATTAATTTCTTAATAGAGATGTAGGTAGATGGGAAGAGGAATTGTGATAATTAATTAATTGGAAAGAAATAAAATTGTTCTGAAGCAACAGCATTAAGGACCTAGATAAACTCAGAGAAGCTAATTGTTATCACCACAGGTGACAGGTTTTCTCTGGTAACATTTAACAATCTGGAGACTTTATCTATGACAAAGCTGAACTATGTTAAGGTCTGCTCTCAAAACTGCTACTACTATTCATGCCCATTCCAAAGCTCTTCATTCACTGATGTGTGAAAGTTTTATACATTGTCTTAGCATATTAAAAAAAAAAAAAAAACAGAAAAGAAAGTAAACTAGTGGACAAGCAAACTCATTTAAGGTTCATTTATCCTATAATTATGTTATTGTATATTTCACAGCAGTAGCTGTTTTAAGTTGTCCAATTTTTTTGTCAAGGCTTTGCTTCTGAAACATTTTATTCCCATAGTGCACAGTGAGTAATCACTGGCTAAAAAACTAGTTGGAAAACACTTTGGTATTAGATTCTAGTTAGATATATGAATGGAATATAGACAAGAGAAACGTCTGGATATGTGCCATTGGAAACATACATAATAATGTTCATAGCTGGATTTTCACAATAGCAAAATTCATCAATGAAAGATTAGATTAAAAACTGTGACACAGTGACACTATGAAATATCTCACAGTCAAAATGAATGATATGAACTACTACAACCCATAATAATATAAATGCAGTGTAAAAATAAGTGGGAAAAGCAGAATATTGCTTTTTAGGAATGTATGTATAAGAAATCTATATAAAAAAGGGATTAGGAATTTAGGGCTCAAGATTATGATTGTCACAAACTGGAGAGTTAAGGAAAAGGGATGAGTTAAACAAATAGTTAAAAGCTGCCGGGCGCGGTGGCTCAAGCCTGTAATCCCAGCACTTAGGGAGGCTGAGACAGGAGAATCGCGAGTTCAAAGCCAACCTCAGCAATGGCGAAGCGCTAAGCAAGCAACTCAGTGAGACCCTGTCTCTACATAAAACACAAAATAGGGCTGGGGATGTGGCTCAGTGGTCGAGTACCCCTGAGTTCAATCCCCAGTACCACAAAAAAAAAAAAAAAAGTAAATTATTGCCTAGGTTCTAAGTCTTGTTTAGCATTATCCATTCATATATGTTTATTGCATTATTAAATAATAATTAATAGGTTTCTTAGTAGATAATATAGGTTTGCCTTCTTATCAAACAACTATAAAACTAGGCAGAATATATGAAACAATCACTTTAAGGCAGTGGACAAAACGAGTAAGTTTTACACACAGTTTTCTGTCTGCAAACAGTACCACCATTTGTAGCATAAGGAAGTGGAGCCCAAGCAGAGAGCATTGACTCCCTTACTAAGCATAAGAATCAGTCTGCTGTTAAAAGCAGAGATTAGAATTCAGGCTTGCCAAGGCAGTTAGTATTTGTAATGCAGGATACTAGACAGCAGAGAACTAAGAGAATAAGCTCCAAAAGTAAGCATGGGGGTTTTCCTTAGCTTCTTGCCCAAATCCTAAACAGTATATATACAAACTATTTTGAGTCTGATAATTTGCACATTCTGAGGTCTAAAAGGTACAGAGAAATTTCAGGATTTACCTAGTACTACAAAACTCTCTGATCAGGCAAGCTTGAAGAGGTATTTGTGAAAATTCCTGAGCATTCAGTGGAGACCCCACAATGGACATGCATTAAAATTTTTAAAAAAAGAAAAAATACTGTCCAAAGAGTAAAACAAGTTTTGACAGATCAAGGTGATCTTCCTTCATGTAATTGCCTGGCATAATTTTTAAAAATCAGCATTATTTAAATGAAACACAATGTAGAATCTGTACAATGTATTATTTACAATATTCAGCCTACAATAAAATGTTACAGTGCATGTAGTCAAGGAAATGAATCAATAATCATGAGAATAAAAAATCAATAGAAACTATAGAAATAGTCCTAAAGATGAATAGGATGTTGTAATTAGCAGAAAAGAACTTTAAAATAACTACAATTAATACGTAAAATGATTTAATGGGAAGGTGGTTACAGTAGGTAAATGGAGGAATTTCAGATCAATGGGTTCTTAAATAAAAAACACACAACAATTCTAGAACTGAAATATACAATAAATAAGCATAGAAGACATTATTGCACACGATTGATATTGGGGTGGAAGAAAGACAGAGGTATCCTCTCCTACATCTTCTGCTTGTCCAAAATGTATGTAAATTTTGAAAAGTAATAGAATGGTAGACATTCTGACATTGTTAGATAATAGAAACATGGCTGAGTATGGACGGTTGAAAACTACATTCTCACAATCACATAATAAAGAAAACAACCAAAGCTACCTAACAGAGTCTAACTCTGTTAAGACCAATATATAAAATACATAATTCTAAATGCAAGAAATCTTACTTTAAAACTGGGCCCGTTTTCTTCAACTTCCCCTTTTGCTATAGGCCCTGCACCCCAGGCAAACAATTCTATTAATTCTAAATCTATTAATTCTAAGTCTATTAATCTATTAATTCTATTAATTCTGATTCTCATGACTTTTGCTTACATGTACTAGTTTAAATCTCCATGCATTACATAGCATCATACATATTATATAATAAGTAATATGTACACATTTGTGGAATTAAAATGGACAAATTTATTAAAATTATACTCTCTAAATCTCATCCACATGGTAAAATTCTTCTAATGATCTAGGTAGCATATAACAGGGGGAGGGACAATTTTTTAAAATCAGAAATTTGATTAAAATATACTATGCTCTCTTCAAGATTCTAATTAAAACAAACAATAATTGAATAGATTTCAAATAAGCTGCCCTATTTTTATTAAAATTAATATGTAAAAACATCTTGTTAATCTTAAATTCACAACTTAAAGCAGACTAAATTTAACAAAAATATTAGTATAAAATCTGTGCTTAAATATGAATACAAATTATTTTGACTGGCTGAAAAGACAGTGAAATTTTCTGATTATATGAAGTAGCACAGAAAACTAATACATTTGTATGATCTAATAAAATAACCTTCTTTGCATTAACCAACATGAAAAGTGAAATTTAAATCCTCACAGGTGTATTCAGGTGAAGAATTCTACATATTTGGACTGTAGTGTCAAACTGCCATACTGCTTTTCATTGAAACTGTTCATCTGTATATTTGTTTCAACACCAATAGCAAACAATATAAGCACTTCCTCACTGCATGTGCTTCATGGGAAATATGGTAAGATTCTTTAAAGCATACATTGCCTTAGTGGTATTTTCATCATCAGATTTACATCTGTATAAATAGTTTTATAACAAACTGTTTAATTACTCTAGAATATAGTGTTCTATTCTTATGATCATCACATTTTATTTCAAAATTACCAAATAACTCTGAAGGACCCAAAAAAGTAATGTGCAAAACTACATGTGTCCTTGAAAAGTTTGTTAGTTTAAAGTCTGGCCATTATTACAAATAACTACCATATTTACAAGCAAAAACTTTTAATCTCTTATGCTGGGGTTGATATCAGTTGAAAAATCAGCTAGTAAATGCCCTACAAAGTAGAATTTCATCTTTAATGTGTTCATTTTCATCATAGATATCATCAAATTTCCTTTAAAATTTCCATGTGAAAAAATATCTTTGAAATGGTTGCCTGCTAAATTGCAGGTAAAGAAGAAATATGATGGCATTTGTTTCTTTATTTTATTGGATCACACTTTTTCCTCTCATACTTAGGTTAATCATATCAATCTTGTGTTTTATGTGAAGAAAGCTTCCACACATTTTGTTCATGTTTTACCATTAGCAATGGTCACATTAGAATATTGATGAAGTAGAGTAGTAAAGAAAGAAATGTTTAAATTATATAATCTCTATATTTTCTGATGATATTTTGATAATTGGATAAGGATGGAAGGTTCCCAAGTAGCCTGTGGACAATGGGTTACCTAGTGATACTTGGGAAAACACAATAAATTACAAAGAATAAAGTTAATAAATTATAAAGAAAAAAGATTTAGTGTTCAACAATACAATTCAAAACACAAAAGCAAAGATCCCTACTTCAGTATTTGCCAAAAAATGCTGCCTTCAAGTTAGCCTTCTCAGATAATAAATATAAATGTGGACAAAATATGATCAAGTATTTGAAGACCCTAGAGAGTAATAAAAAGAAGAAAAATACTGGGATACTGGGAAGCAGTTGACTCATGAAGGAAAAATGACACTGAATGAGTATAGGGGGGGCAGTTATTGGGTTGAACTCAGGAACACTCAACCACTGAGTCACATTCTCAGTCCTTTTTTATATTTTATTTAGAGGAAGGGTATCAATGAGTTGCTTAGGACCTTGCTAAATTGCTGAGGCTGGCTTTGAACTCACGATCCTCCTGCCTCTGCCTCACAAGCTGCTGCGATTACAGGCATGCGCCACCACACCCAACAAGTTGCAATGAAAAGCAGTATGGCAGTTTGACACTACAGTCCAAAATTTCCAATTTTTATGATTTTTTAACCAAATTCACTCAATGCCTGGAGGCTAACTATGTTAGGAACTTGGGGACATACTAGTCTGAAAACACAGAGGAAGGAGTTTGAGCAAATACAGAAAGTGAAAAGAGGGAAATGATACTAAAGAAAAAAGTTACAGAAAAGAAAAATAAAATTGTATAATAAACACTGCCAAAATATCATGAATCCAGAGAAAGACTTCAAGAAGGCCAGATAACATTGAAATAATAACATTTCAGCTGCGGTCACCTCAAGGAAAACAATTTGTAGCTAAATCTCCCTGTTTAAAAAATAATCAGCACAGGGAGCTGGAGGGTGGCTCAGTAATAGAATACCTGCCTAGCCTGCACAAGTTCCTGGGTTCAATCCTCAGCCCTACAAAACAATAAAAATAAAAATAATCAGCACTCTTCAGAAGAACAGATTCTGAATCCCTATAAAGCATTCTTCATGTTGAAAATACAAATCCAGCTGGGCATGGTGGCGCACGCCTGTGATCCCAGCACTTTGTGAGGCTGAGACAGGAGAATCTCGAGTTCAAAGCCAGCCTCAGCAAAAGCAAGGCACTAAGCAACTCAGTGAGACACTGTCTCTAAATAAAACACAAAATAGGGCTGGGAATGTGGCTCAGTGGTTAAGTACCCCTGAGTTCAAACAGGGGTACCAAAAAAAGAAAAAAGTACCAAAAAAAAAGAAAAGAAAATACAATTCCAAATTCCTGATATATTAATAAATGGGGAAGTATGTCTTATTCTCAAGAGAAAAACAGTTATCAATAGAGATTAGCTGAAAGATAACCTGGATGTTAAAATTAACAGAAAGGTTTTGAAAACCATTATGTTCAAGGAAATAAAGATTAAGATGCTCATAATAACTGAAAACATAGGAAATATCAACAGAGCAATAGTGACTGTGGAAAACAACTAAATGGAAATTTTGCAACAAAAAATACCTGACATTAAAATTTCACTAGATGACCTTTCATCTGATAGAAAATTATGAAAGAAAGAAAAACATAAAATTGAAAATTACACACTCTGAAAAACAGAGAAAAGAAGTTGAAAAAATTGTAGAAAGTTAAGGGATAATTTATAAAATAAGAAAACTGAAAAATCAAAAGGAAGATAGAAAAGAAGACCAAAAAATGGTAGGATAATACTCAAAAACTTATCAAATTAGGTAAAAAACATACATTTACAGACATCAGAGGATACATCATAAAATTTGATCTTGAATTATACTGCAGACCTATAGTAACAAAAACAACATGGTATTAGCATCAAAATGGGCATGAAGATCAATGAAATAGAAGACTCAGGGACAAACCCACAGTTTGATCATTTTATATTTGACAAAGCTGCCAAAAATATATGTTGTAGAAAAGATAGCCTTTGTAACAAATGGTGCTGGGAAAACTAGAATGAAAATAAATCTCTACCTCTCACCTTATATACAAAAGTCAAATCAAAGCAGATCAAAAATTCAGGAATTAGACTAGAAACTTTGCAACTGCTAGGAGAAAACATAGAGTCAACACTCCAACATATTGGTACAGGCATCTACTTCTTTAACAAGACCCCTAAATTAATAAAACCAAGAATTAATAAGTGAAAAAAGCATCAATTAAAAATTATCACAAGACTGGGATCCTAATTATAATAAGATATACTCCATGTTTGTATAAATATGTCAAAATTGACTCTACTGTCATGTAAACTAAAAAAGAACAAATAAAAAATATAAAGCTTCTGCATAGAAAAAGAAATGACTAAGAACATGAAGACAGAGCCTCCAGAATGGGAGAAAATCTTTGCCAGCTATTCCTCCAATGAGGATTAATATCCAGAGTATATAAAGAACTCAAAAAAACTTAGCATAAAAAAAATAGTAATAGCCCAATCAAAAAGTGGGCAAAAGAACTAAACAGACACTTCTAAAAAGAAGAAATATGAATGGCCAACAAATATATGAAAAACTGTTCAACATCCCTAGTAATCAAAACCACATTGAGATTTCATCTCACTCCAGTTAGAATGGGAATCATCAAGAATATAAATAATAATAAATGCTGGCAAGGATGTGGAGGGAAAGGAATATTCATATATTATTGGTAGGCATATAAATTTGTACAATCACTTTGAAGATTGTATGGAGATTCCTCAAAAGTCTAGGAATATAACCAGCTATCCAACTACTTGGTATTTATCCAAAAGAACTAAAATCAGCATGCTATAATAATACAGGCACATCAATGAGTAAAGCAGAGCAATTCACAACTGCCAAGTTATGGAACCAGTCCAGAACATCACGTTAAGTGAAATAAGCCAGACTCAGAAAGTCAAGGGTCAAATGTTTTCTCTCATATGTGAAAGCTAAGGCAAAGTAAGAAAAAATGGGGGTGGGCAGATCCCAGGAAAATGGAGATTAGTAGACTAGAGGAAGAGGATTAAGGGAGAGGATGGACAGACAGGAAAAAAGAGAAAGTCTGGAATGAAATTGAAAAAATTATGATATGTACATACATGAATATACCTCAGTGAATGCCACCTTTATGCACACCTATAAAATACCAATTAAAAATAATAAATGAATAGAAGGGAGATCAGTAGGGCAGAGGAAAGAAAACAGAGAGAGGAAGAAGGGAGGGAAAGAGAAAGCACTGGGGACTGAAATGGAGTAAATTATATTTCATACATGTATGGTTGTGTCCAAATGAAACTATTATATATAACTATAATGTACTAATAGAACATTTTTAATAGACAAAAATATAAATTGCAAGAGATCTAGGCAAAATAAACACAATAAAGACCACATATAAGGACATCATAATAAAACAGCTATTAAAAAAGGGAGAAAAATTTGAAATCAATAAGAGAAAATACATTATACAAAAGAATAATGATTTAAGGAGTCACTAACATGTCATAATGAACTGCTTCTCATTAGAAACAATGAAGGTCACTTTAAACTGTAGAAATTTAATTTTTTTAAAAAGCCTGCCAACACAGAATTCTATATCCAGCAAAAATATTCACAAAGATAAGAGTAAATGGAGAAGCGAAAATTCACACTTCAAGAAATACTAATGAAACCTCTCCAGGTTAATGAAAAATTCTATCAAATGGAAACTTGGATCTTCAGGAAGAGAAACTATTAAATGGGAAATATGTAAGCATAAAAGACTATTCATCCTCTTAATTTGCTTAAAAATATAAGCCTAATTAAATAAAAAATTGTAATGTGATTGTGAAAGCATATGATACATATAAATGAACTATGAAAACTACAGCATAGAGGGTGGGGGGGGGGAGTAAATGGATTTATACTGCTACAAGTTATCTGTATTTTACATACAATGGTACAATGTAACACTAAGTCGTGAAAGTAAAACCACCAAAAATTAACGATAAATATATATATATAGCTAATAAGCAAACAAACTAAAATGGAATTTTAAAATGTACTCATATAATAATAAAAAAAAAAAAAAACAGGAGCTAAGTGCAGTGGACCACACCTGTAATCCCAGCACTGTGGGAGTCTGAGACTGGAGAATCGCGAGTTCAAAGCCAGCCTCAGCAACACTGAGGCACTAAGCAACTCAGTGAGACCCTGTCTCTACATAAAAACACAAAATAGGTTGGGGATGTGGCTTAGTGGTAAAGTACCCCTGAGTTTAATCCCCAGTACCTGCTCCCACACACAAAAAAAACAAAACAGGAGTAGAAAAAAAAAAGCAAAGTGAAACAGAATCCATAAAACAAATATCGAAATTCAAATACATCAACAATTATATTGTTTTTGTTGTTTTTTGTTTATTTGTTTGTTTATTTGGGTACCAGAGATTGAACTCAGGGGCACTAGACCACAGAGCTACATCCCCAGCCCTATTTTGTATTTTATTCAGAGACAGGGTCTCACTGAATTGCTTAGTGCCTCACTTTTGCTGAGGCTGGTTTTGAACTTGTGATCCTCCTGCCTCAGCCTCTCGAACCTTATATTAAGTTTTAATGGACAAAATATTCTAAAATAAAAAGGCAAAGATTGTCAACAGATTTTTAAAATATATGTGTGTGTGTGTGTGTGTGTGTGTGTATAATTGCCAGGTGCGGTGGCGCACGCCCGTAATCCCAGCACTTTGGAAGACTAAGACAGGAGGATCACGAGTTCAAAGCCAGCCTCAGCAATGGCGAGGCACTAAGCAACTCAGTGAAACCCTGTCTCTACATAAAAACACAAAATAGGGCTGCGGATGTGGCTCAGTGGTCGAGTACCCCTGAGTTCAATCCCTGGTACCAAAAAAAAAAGATAAGATCATATAGCACCTTTATAATATATACTTTATATAAAAGCCAGAAATGTATAAAGACTGGGAGGAAAGCATACCATACAAACAACAGTCATAAATGGTTATGAATATACCACAGTGAATTCCACTTTTATGCACATCTATAAAGCACCAATTAAAAAACAATAAATGAATAGAAGGAAGATACAAATAAGATATTTTTATATCTTGAGGATAAGTAGACAAGCACAAAAAGGAGTTTGGACTGCCCAGAGTTATCTAGTTGCAAAAAAGGGATGATCTCTTGAGTCACTTTGAAACTACATGGCTTTTCTCCAATAAGTGTCCCTTGACACAATGTGTTATTGGCCATGCAAAAGAGAAAGAAAACACTTTTCAAAAGGCCAAAGATGAGGATTCTCATTTTATTTACTTTGACAATTATATGTGTCTTTCTAAAAATCATTGATCATAGTTGACAGTTGTTTTTGGAGGCATGGAGAGGATTACATCGTAAACTGAGAAACAGAATGACAAAACAAAAACAAAACTTGTAGGCAAAGAGTAATACCAAGAAAAAAGAGATATTTCACTGAGATTTTCTTAAAAGTCAATTAATGTCAATGTCATAAATGTGTAGGTGCCCATCAACAGGGCTTAAAGACAAATAATGAAAAATTTGATAGAATTAAAAAGAGAAACAATAAAGTCTATAATCGTAGTTAAAATTTTTAACACCATTCTCTCAGCAATTCAGAGAAAAAATAAGATTTAAAAAAAACACTGAGGGGCTGGGGTTGTGGCGCAGTGGTAGCATGCTCGCCTAGCATGCGTGAGGCACTGGGTTCGATCCTCAGCACCACATAAAAATAAAATAAAGATATTCTGTCCACCTACAACTGAAAAATAAAATATTTTTTTAAAAAACACTGAGACAGAAAATCTGAACAACACTTGAAACATCATGACAAAGTTTGATATTTATAGACCACAACACTAAACAAGAGCAGAATACCTATTTCTTCCAAAAACATTGGTATATTCACCAAGATAGATTTTATAGTCGGCAATAAAACAAATCTCAGTAAATTAAAACCAACTCAAATTATATAGGTATGTTCTCTCAGTTGAGTAAAACTACATCCAAAATAAGATATTTTTAAATATAATGTTTAGAAATTAACAAACTTTTTAAAATATCCAGGTATAAGAAGAAATCACAAAGTTCTACCTTAAGAAGCTTGGAAAGGAAGTTAAATCTATAGTAAGTAGAAAAACAGAAATAAGATAGGAACAGTAATCAGTGAAATAGGCAACTACGAACAAGAGAGAAAAGTAACAAAGGCAAAAGAAAAAAAAAAAGGTGATCAATTCCTCAGCAAGGATAATAAGCAATTGAGAGGAAGATCACAAATTATAAAATACCAATATTAGAATAAGAAAATTTCTGGGCCTGATGGCACATGCCTGTAATCCTAGTGACTTGGAAGACTGAGGCAGGAGGATCACAAGTTTAAAGCTAGCCTCAATGATTTAGTAAGGCCCTAAGCAACTTAGAGAAACACTGTCTCAAACTTAAAAAAAATTAAAAGGGCTAGGGATGGAGCTCAGTGGTTAAGCGCTCCTGGATTCAATCCCTGGTACTGAAAAAACAATAAAAAAAGATTTATCATTATAAATTCTGCAAATATTAAAAGAACAATAAAGGAATATTATGAAAACATAACAACAAATTAGTCAACTTAGAAAAATTGAAAATTTTCTTAAAAATTACAATGTCCCACAACTTGGAAAAAATTAAAAACATCTAAACAGGCCTATTTGGCTTAAAGAAACTGAACTCTTTTCTAAAACTTTCACTCAAAGAAAATTTTATGTCCAGTTGCTTTTGCTGACAAATTTTATCAAATGCTTAAGGAAGAAATAAATTCAATGTTATTTATATCAACTATTCAAAAACAGAGGCAAAAAACTGCTAAACTGATTTGATGAGGTCAGGATAACACTAATGCCAAACGCTTTCAATGACATTTCAATAAAACCATAAAATTATTTCTCATGGACATAGATGTAAAATAAATCCTTATCAAAATCATAGAAAATCTCAACCAGCTGTATATAAAATGAATAATATTCCATTACCAAATGGGATTTAATCTAGAAATGCAAAGTTGGTTTAATATTCAAAACTAATACAATCAGCAATATAAATAGAATAAGGGAGAACAATTATATGATAATTACAATAACCACAGAATAAACAATTAATAAAATGCAGCCCACTTAAAAAAAGAACGTTACTGAATTAAGAGAGTCTCCCAACTTGTGTTGGCATTGTATTGTTGGTTCTAAGCAAAGAATAAGATAAGAAAAAGAATAAAAGGCATAAATGTTAAAAAAATAAGTAAAGCTGTCTATGGATGACATGATTATTTACATAGAATTTCTTAACAAATCCACAAAACTATTAAAACTAGTAAGTAAATTTCGTAAGGTCAAAGATACTAACATTAATATTAAAATCTTGATTTGATATACTAGCAGCAAACTGAAAACTGAAATTCTAAAAATTATTCAATTTATAATATAATAAAAAATGTAAATATTTATGAAAAGCTTAACAAAAGTCATATAAGACTTCTATCCTTTTAAAACTATAAATCATTGCTTAGATAAATTAAAGAACACCTAAATAGATAAAGAGATATGTCACTGGAAGACTCAATGTTAAGATGTCAGTTCTCCCCAGTCTATTGATAGAAATATAAACAAATTCCCAAGTTAATCCCAACAAACTTTTCAAGTCAAAATTAACACACACACACACACACACACGAAAAGGATCTAGAATACTCAACTATCTTTAAAAAGAGCAACAAAGATAGAGGACTTACACTATCCTAACTTCAAGACTACTATAAAGGTAGACTGGAGTATTGCACAGGATTGACAATAGATTGATGGGACAGAATAGGCAGCCCAAAAATGGGACCATATTTGTACAGTTATTCAGTTTTCTATCCAGGTGACAAAGCAATCCAATAACGAGTAGAAGGTCTTTAAGTCTTGTCAGCAAATGGCAATGGAAAAACTAGATATCCACCTGGATATCCATCCTGACTCTTACACTCTGTACACAAAAATTAATTTGTGATAGATCATATACCAAAATCAAAAGCTCAAACTCGAGTTAATGGAAATATATACAAGATAGTTTTTATTTATTTATTTATTTACTTAGAGTTTAGCAAAGGATCTTTAGCTAGCACATAGAAAATAGAAACCATATGAGGAAAAAAAATGGACAGACACTTCACAAAGGAAGACATAAAAATGGGCAGTAAGCAAATGAAAAAGTACTTGACATTGTTAGCCATCAGGCAAATACAAATACAAAATCACATCATAAAGAAATACCCCCATAAATTCATGAGAATGATAAAAATTAAGAAGACATGTCTAAGTGTTGAAAGTGTGCAGAACCAGTAAAACTCTCAAACATTGGTCAATGGAAGTTTAAAATGTACAATCAATTTTTAAATGATCTGCAATTATAAAACTAAACATAGAGTTACTCTATGATCCACAAATTCTTATTCTAGAAATTCACTCGAAAATTTTAAAAAATGTCTACAAAAAGACTTACATGAGAATATGGTGTTATAAAATGGAATACTATTCAGTAATGCAATGGAAAAAACTACTAGCACAAAACAACATGATTTTTCATTTTTATACTGAGTAAAAAGCCTTACAGAAAAAGAATAGATTGTATATGATTTCAATTATTTAAAGTTCTAGAACATAAAAAGCCAATCTACATTAGTTTTTTTAAAAAAGGAGTATTTAGTTCTGAAGACTGGGGAAAGCTTATATTGACTAGGAAGTAGCATGAGAGAATAAGTCATTTTACCAATAGCACATACCTAGTAAATATCTCAGGCTCTAAGTGTGAACACAACTCCTATGTTCGACACTCCTGTGTTCCCAACATAAAGCTAGAATATACAATAGAAAAGTCAGGCACAAATCAATTTTTAAGCATGGCAGTTCTCCTTACCATTTTCCATTAACTATATTACTGATCTTTCAAAGGACACACAACGGGATAAAAAGTTTAAAGGTGTCTAAGTGAATCAAGACTTCAGTTTAAGTACGCTTAAATTAAGCTGAACTTTGTTAAAGAGCAGAGAGACAGTGGTGGAATAGAAAAATCTTCAAATTTCTCAGAACTCAACATAGATCCTGTGCCCCACTTTCTAAACCAGAATTGCTCCAGTGCAAGCTAAATTCAAACATTAAATTCAAATTATAGCTCAGTCCTAAGAATTTTTTGTTGGCTCCGTGAATTTTTCTGAGTAATTCACAAATGGATATGAACACAGCTTACAGCACCATAGCACATATGAAATGAATTCATTTTACTATTCAGTGACAAGCACCATAATTTTAAGTTTACTAATAATTAACTTCTTTAACTATTCTAAGATACATTATGATTATATAAAAGTGGATAATTTTAAAAAGCACAGTTAATATTTACCTGTTGGTTATCACCAGAAGCAGTAGCTCTATAAAGTTTATTTTAATAAAGAAAACATTTAAAAGACTGTAGATCTGTATCAGATTAGGTAACTATATTAATAATTTTGGTCTGCATCTAAGGCTCATGATAAATATTCTTGTAAAATATATTGATGATATGCATATCTAAACCAAAAACCATTTTTATTAGAACTCTAAATAAGCAGTTGTGTTGAGATAAGCTTTTAGGCCCATAATTATTATCATTATGTATGTTTAATAAGGTTTAAGTAAGTACATAAAGTGTGTTTTGTATCAGAGTCTTGAGTGCTTTATAAATCTCAGAATACACATTTTTCACAAAATAAATTCCTAAAATGAAAAATTGCTTATGTCAGGACCATACCAAGTCCAAACAATGTACACTGCAGATTGCACCTTCTGAGCTCTGAAAAGTAAGCATGCCCTTTCAGTATCAAAATAGTCTAATGTGCCATGATGAATAACAAGTGTCTATGCCAAACTTTCTAAACACAAATTAATGGTTTTATCATAAACCAAAGAAATAGTAAACACTATGCAAAAGACTACTTCTGAACAAAAACACTAACAAACTAAACATTTACTGTGCAAAATCAGATTTTATTTACAATAATATTAATGTTTTAAAACTGTGGTAATGTTTAATGAAAACAATCTACTTATTTACATTTATAAAAAGCTTAAGGTGAACTTAAGCTTTATATTTCATTTTTATAATTAGAGTAGCCCCAAATTTTAATGAAAAATCACAACACTTTTGAGAGAGATAAGTGGTACTAATAATAATCACTGAAGGAGAGTGGGCATAAACTGAGACCACTCCAGGTAAATGAGGTCACATAGTTCCCTCATTTATAATTAAAAGTACCAACAAATCTAAATATTCTTGGCCTAAGTTTTTTAAATCTTACTTTCAAATATGAAAGTCTGCATATCTGATCATATATATATGCAAGGGAGAGAAAGATCTGTTCTGAATAAATCCTAGTTCTAGTATGCCCCTGTGTGGCCAGACTGCACAGCAAATTCACTGCCACACACTTAGTGACAAATAATTACTTCAAGAGGAAAATACAGATTTCTTAACTGTACAAGAAAGACTGCCAAAATTCAATAAATGAAAAAATTTGGAGGACATCAAAAATAGTTTTCCATAAATTTTTATCACAAGTCATCATTATTTTCCTTTGAACACTCCCTTAAACCAACTGACAACTCAATGCAGAGAACTCTACTACAAAATGTATCTTTTAGCATCTGAATATTTATGCTCACTTCCAGAGACAAGATCACAAAACTTAGATTTCATAACGAATTCAGTACTTGAAGACGTTTTCACTGGCAACAAAAGCAATTATCTTTGTGTTCTGGTTAAATAATTTAACTTGGGAAAAATGAATTTCTAAGAAGACGACTTGATAAGAATTTAAATTAAAGTGACATTTCGTCAAAACCTATCAAGTGCATGCAGACAGGCTTTTTTGTGTTGTTTTTGTTTTTGTTTTTCCTTGTATGATCTTTAGTTGTTTCATTTTAACTGTAGAAAAATAGAGAATATCCTGCTAGCTCCTTATGCACTAAAATGGTACTCAAGGACCATGCGATGACAAAAAATAAGTTAAGAACTTTTTGTCTAAAACACAAGGGTCATGCTATATGGTTTCCAACAAAATTTAGTCTAAAATATTCTAGCGTTTTCATTCATAAATAAATTTCCATTATTCAATAGGTAATAAAATAACAATCTTTATTAATTTCCAGCTTAGTGATTTATGATTCATTCCATATTATTAGTACACTTAAACTCTTTCCTTCTGTCTCAAGTTGGATTTGCAAATGATGTTTTTGGAGCATAATATAGGAACTTTTCATCTTTTATTACTAATATGTCATAGATATTAACTGCCCTAATATTAAAAAACTTAATAAAAGCTGAGATGTAGATTTAGGGATATGATTAGTTATCTAAGAAAGGTCTCGGTTTCAAAAATATTTGAAAGGATCGATTTTTAATAATATATTTTCTACAATTGATGCATAGTATTCTTCTAATAATGTCTCCTAGAAAGCAAATCAGAATAAAAATCAAATCTATGATGTTATTTCTGATAAGTTTAAAGATCATAGTTAATGTAAAAATACAAATATTAAATATTTTATGTCAACTAGTCCAAACACTTAAATGATTACTATTCATGTAACAACACTAAAACTGTCCTTTCCAGAAGTGATAGTTATATAATCAATGCTAAGATCTCAAAATCATTAGTGTCCCGTCCATGAAATTGAAATGCTCATTATTTAAGAAAAAAATTTAAGTTGTAAGAGCATATTTTGTGATGACCTGCTTAAGTCATTAACCCACAGTATTTTTCTTCAAGAACAAATTTTTAGTTAACATACTTTCTGCTTTGTTCTTAACTGAAATACTAATGTCCAGGTACTTGTATTCTTTTGTAAAGAATCTAAGTGGAATAAAAAATTTAAAGACCCTTGTATCTAATCTGAACACTATAAATAACCAAAAATTAAAATATGTGGCAGCATTAATGGTGAGTTCATATACTTATTTTTTCTTCTTCAAACTTCCAAAGTAACTATTTGCATATTTGGCTTTGGCTGATCTTAAAAGTAAATCAATTTGTTGGTTATTTATGAAGATCATTAGCTCTATTTTGTAAAATAAAACCTCATGTTTTTTTAAAGACTAAGAAGGTAAGAACATGGAGGCAGGAATTATATTTTGAAAGCAGAATAAAATTCTTATCATTTAATTAGTATTTTTGGATAATTTTAGGTAAGTTTACAAGACTGATCTTATGAAAGCTTTAGAAACTTCACAATTTAATGTTTAATTGCAGCAGTATAAAATTCCAATTGTTAATGACAGCATGGAAGTTATAAGCATGCAAACAATAAAATAAACTTGAAGCCACAGCAAAAGCCTAGTGATAGGGAAGTACACAACCCCCCAACAAATACATAGTCTCATTTTGGAAAACTACTACCACTAATTTTAAAACAAATTTCTTTTCTGTGCTCCTATCAGTACCATTAATATAGGAAATATACACCTAAACCATGTTAATACTTTTGAACACGTAAATTCTTGGCAATAAAAAAAGAGATGGAAATAAAATAAGGAAAAGAACTTAAAGATGGATATAAATTCTAAAACTCTGGTAGCTTCAGGTTGTGAAAATATTTAGAAAACTATACTGCCTCTTTTATTTAAAATTTAACATATAATGTATATTATTTTATCATGTTACAAGCAACAAAATGATACATTACTATATAAAAAGAAAGCAATATCTTAAAATATAAATAGCCTATTATAGAATATCCTAACATTCTATATAGTTATATATTTCAAATTAGTCAGAAAATAAAATTTGAAAAAATCAAATTGGTTCACTGAACAAAACTACACTGAGGAAGAGAAATATAATTTTATAAGAAATAAATATGCTATTCCATATTCAAAAAATATATAAATAAATATATTTACCATCAGTAAACATTTTAAATGTCAATAAATTTTAAAAGCCTCCTTTCCATTTGCTAAATTAACACACATATTGTATAACAGGGTTTTTTTAATCTCTAAAATAATCTGCCTCACATTCTTCTAAGAACCTAAAAGAGATCAACAAAACCATTCAATAGTCTATGCACTGTTAATTCCCCATGGATTTCCAGAAGATTTCAGTGTACTATTATGTTCATGAAATTTCTTTCTCAGTCTTTCTCCACATTTAGTTAGTTAAAATGGGGTCTTTTTTTATACTAGTTGTATAACATGAGAAATTCTCAAAAGTGAAACAACTTAGTGAGAAACGAACCGAGTAATAAAACTGCATTTTAAAAGCTTATTTCAATGGAATATCTCTTTTGGTGTAAGTCAGAGAAACCATCTAGAACATATGTTCCTAATTTAACAACCTTCATCACAAAAAAAATGCTCGGGGTGAAAAAGCAATGGGAATTTATAACAAAGAATCCTTCCAAACTAGCTGACCTAATACAAAGCATTAGTAGCAGTTTCACAGTACAGCTTGCTTAAAAGTGATTATTGATCTACCCTGCATAGAAAAATGTCTTAGACCTAGGAATCATCTTCCGCATGTTTTACAAGAGCATGCATGATTGCTAATTCACATTTTCCAACAAATCATATATGATTATATAGTCCCATTCTTATATATGCAATATAATCACTGCTATGATCACAAAGAAAACATATATTAGGCATTTTAAGTTAATCATTTTAAGACAAGAAATAATAATACAGACTAATATCTATATTATGTTTCAGAGGTCAATCTACTTAAATTTAAGATGCTTTTATGCTTTCCAAAGAAAAATAAAGCTTATTTTCCTTCTTAAAATCAAATTAAGAATACTAAGTATAATTCTGTATGTATGATAAAAAAGACAGCACCCTTATAATACTAACATTGCAATACAAAACAATTTTACAGACATATAAAATTACTATCCTGAAAATAACAATACTAAAAGAAAATATAGTTTAGCCCTACTCACCTTGCATTGTTCAGCGTTTGTCCAAAAAGCTCATTTTGTAAAATATTTGGTGGGGATGAAAAAACCCCATGAAAATGAGATAAAACAGAATTGCAGACCTGGCGCAATGTCTCAAATTGCATTTTCTTCCTTTTTTTTTTTTTTTTCCTTCTCTTATTTTTCCTTACCACCTGTCTTTAAAGTCATCTATTTGCAGACACCATCAAATAAAAACATGCCAATCAAGTTCCATATTTCTCCTGAGCTCTGTAAAAACTGTGCTTAAATGAGCAGAGGTTGATAGTTAATTGTACAGTCATTATTCTTCTAATTCAGTCGTAGAAGATTCAGTACTCGTGCAGCTTTCGGCTTTCTCCTGACTGTAGCAAGAATTCTAAACAGCAGTAAGCTTTTTGGGCATTCCCAGCTGAAGTGTGAAGCTGAGCTGCTTTCATGTACTCTACTCATATTTCTCTAAGCCTATTAAAAACACGCAATGAATAGATGCTGTCGTCAGGAGTTTCAGCACATCTGGCTGCCAGCAATAAAATCTCAGAAGTAATAAAAATGGGGATAAGGTACCGTCTCAATGTTGCTACTAGATAAGAGGAAGAGAAATTATGCATTTCCCGAACCCTTTTCTCTTTTCTGAGAAATGAATAACTCCAGCAACAGAACATCTCTCTTCAATGTGCAAGCTGCTGCATAGGACCAGAACACTCTAAAAATAAGTGGTACATCCTCCTTTTGATATCATGAAGCAATAAAAGTATGACAGACAATGGGCTTTTATCACCTGCATTTATAATGCCATACTTCTAGAGTAACGTACATTGGAAAAACATGTACTTGGTCATCTTAAATTTCTTATCTAATTTTAAAATGTCTTCATTTATTTATTTTTAAAGAAATGTAAGCAATGTTGCTTCTGGTCCCTTTCTATAGGCCATACATAGTGACTACATGTATGTTGGCCATATGATTATGGAAAAAATATATACCCTATCAATTAAAGTTTAATAAAAACTTTCCCACAAATCCAAATGAAACATGACCATGGCCAAAGGACACTTTATCAACTATCATTAATTTATTTCACTAATGGTAATCATAACATTTTTTAGAAGGGACTATTTTCTGATGGTTCCAATACTCTTAGAATACCCCCACATCATCATACATTCTTAGTGAAAAATTCTGTTTCAGATAAAATTCTAGGTTATTCTGTATCCAGGAGCAACCATCTTTCTATAAGATTTCTAAAAGCAGCATGTAAATCAAATTTTAAATAGAGACATCTGTAGAGATGTTTAATATTTTTAATGATATTTATTTGCTCCTGACCCTTGATGGTTTTTTGTTTATTTGTTTGGGTTGGGGTTTTTGTTTGTTTTGTTTTGTTTTGTTGTTTGGGGTTTGTTTGTTTGTTTGTTTTGTTTTGTGGTTTTTGGTACCTGGGTTTTTGGTACCCAGAGCAATTAACCACTGAGCCACTATTTTTCTAATTTTCAATATCCAGCCCTTTTTTTTTTTTTAAATTTTGAGACAGGGTGTCAATAAGTTGCTTAGAGCCTCACTAAATTGCTGAGGCTGGCTTTGAACTTGTGATCTTCCTGCCTCAGCCTCCCATATTGCTGGGATTACAGGCGTGCACCACCCGCCCCAGGCTCCTTGGTGTTTCTTTAACAGATCCAGCCCTCTTGGCCCTTCATTACATCAGTTCTTAGCCCTAACCCCATCTCTTTCCACACACATATCACTATCAACATACAAGCATTTGAATACACTGTTTTAAAATGCTGGTAAATTATTTTGGGGCATGAACAAACATATAAAAACATAAACAGATAACAACATATAATAAACTATAATATCATAAAATTTTAAACAACTACTTTATTTGTTTTTAAACTAAGATGTTCAATTATGAGTTTGACCTAAACTAAGAGTAACCCAATATTGACCATTATTTATTAGCTGTGATTATTATAGGTGCACGCCAATCTATTTTTCAAACACACACACAAATCACAAAGTATTTAAGTTTATAAAGCACTTCTAAATTCATTTTTTTAATGTTCAGAAAATATTATACATATTAATTCTACTATAGGTTTAGAAATGAAAACACTCAAGCTTTTATGGATTAAAGATTTTACAGTTTATAAAAGACAGAGTATTTGAAATGAACGTCTTTGTTTTGGACACTGTTTCCTATGCTCCTTCCCTGTCATTTTATTTTCTACATATATGTACATGTTCATTTGCATGCATCTGCACCCAACCACACACACAAATGCACACCTTTATAAATAGGTCTGTCTCTGTAGTTGAATAAGAAAATCATCTGCCAATGACTAATCAAGAATATTTCAGTGAAAACAAATATCTCAAATTTTTTAATTCACAAGAAACTTTTAGTGGGTTTATTGCAATTACCTCAAACAGAAGCAACCCAATGTGATTTAAATTTTTAAATCTTTGATAAGTAGATATTTCACATCCATAAAAAAATCGACATATACAAAAAATACACATTCTTAAAATTGTTATTTTAAAATTAATTTTACGTCTCATACTATCTGTGATGAAAAATATAAATTTGTTCTCTGTAGATAGATTTATTTTTTATAAATTATCAAAAGCTCTTTTGAAGCAAGTCTACTAATTAAGGTGATTATACTACAAAATATTCTTTGTTGTTAAAAAATGTTTCTTTTATGTTTCAAACCTGGATCTGAAGGGAAGGCATAGAGCTCAAAGATGGTCTAAAGACTAGAAATATCACAAAAACTAATCTTAAAATTGACTCCTTTGAAAGTGTCAACAATACTGCAATTGCCTTCCTCAGCAACTCATTTTCCAGTTCTTTTTTTTTTTTTTTTTTTTTTTTTTTGGTACTGGGGATTGAACTCAGGGGCACTCGACCACTGAGCCACATCCCCAGCCCTATTTTGTGTTTTATGTAGAGACAGGGTCTCACTGAGTTGCTTAGTGCCTCGCCATTGCTGAGGCTGGCTTTGAACTCGCGATTCTCCTGTCTCAGTCTCCCTAAGTGCTGGGATTACAGGCTTGAGCCACCGCGCCCGGCTTCCAGTTCTTTCTATAGTATACTGGTACTACTAGCCAGCTTTCTCTTAATTCCCCCAATATCCCAAAGTGGTTTCTTCAGCCTTCTCTACTACCTCTTCCTTTCCTTTAACCTAGGAAGATTTCCTCTGACCTAGATGAGATCCTCTATTATGCATTCTCATTATACCGGGCAGTTATTCTTCATAGTGCTTAAATATAGCAATATATTCACTTGAAAAAAATGCTTCAGGTGTTTCATCCTTGATTCCATGAGATTAAGTCCTGCATTTTATTTTACTCACCTAGCTTAGTGCCTAGAACAGAGTCGGCATTCAATAAAAATTTCTTAAATAAATAGATGACTAAATTTTATTGAAAATTTCATTATCTTTTAGTCATATCCACAGACAAGATAGAAACCCCATAAAGGCCTCATTTTGTTCTTTGTTCCTACGTTGGTTTGGTTTTAGTCTGACATGCTATGTCGTCACAAGATTCAGAAATGACACTTGTCACCAATATTCGTAATCAAAAACATTGTGCTTCAATGGACTTTGTAACTTGCTACAAATATCCTGAGGATTACAAAGAAAGTTTATAGATAATATTTGCTTTATATTTTCTATAGTTCAAGTTAACAAACAACAAATATCAGAGACTTCTATGAGAACAGAAAAAAAATAGTACCTGGAGTCAAATGGCCTGGGTTTAAGCACTGATTCCAAAACCAACTGGCCATAATACCTCAGAATGTTCACTTTATCTACCTGAGCTATGACTTTTTTTCAAATGTACAACTAGCTACGTCACCACTGTACTATTCTTGTTCCATTGGATATCTGAGGCATCTAACCAATAAAAAATCTAAGAGTTATAAAAAAGATGGTCCAGAGAGCAAATATTTTGAAAAATGCTCCCTTTGTGTTTTTCAAACTAGTATCTTTTGTTGGAAACATTTCCTTGAGGCAAGTATCATCAAACTATTCACCTCAAGGATAACAATTAAGCAAAGAAATAAAAGGCACATGATAGAATTCCTAAGAAAAGGAGGAGAGAGATGGCATTCAAGAAAGGTAATTTGGCCTATGCTTTAATTTAGGGTGAATCATACAGTATATTCAGGGATGAAAGAAAGAATAGACCAGACCTAAATAAGCATGCTATAAATCTAAAGATGACTAGTACATTTCTACTCACAAATTTTCATATAAAATTTTTTAAAAAACCAGTTCAAAACACAGCAATTTGTATAGTAAGTTGTTGTTTGTTTGTTTTTTTAATTATTAATGCCCAGTGGTTTCTGGTGTTAAAAAGAAGGAGGGAAGGAAGGAAGGAAGGAAGGAAGGGAGGAAGGAAGGAAGGAAGGAAGGAAGGAAGGAAGGAAGGAAGGAAGGAAGGAAGGAAGGAAATTATAGTACTTCTCAGGGATTGAATTTGTATCTGTTCCTAATTCTGGTCATTGCTAGATGAGATCAATAACCCAAACCACTGCATCATCTAACTCAGAAAGTAAAGGGAAATCATAGTAAAAGCTACCACAAATGTATGAAGCCCTACCATCATTATTATCTCTCTGACTCCTCTTCTAGGCCAGAAATAATGAGAGCTACTACTACTCTGCTATGGCGTGGAGGTATTCTGAAAGGTATTACAGAATTGCTTCAACAATCCAGTGCCAGAGTAGTCTATATACCTCGAAGCTGGCAACAGTGGAAATATCTTTGTCAATAAATGCAAGAGTCGGGCTACAGGACCACACCTATATTTAAGCTCCAGAACGAGAATGTGCAAAGTGATTCTTAGGGATTCTATCAATGGGGGCGGGTGGAGAGGAGAGAGAAAATGAAGATCTCAAAAATAACCAATTTGGAAAATCTCTCCAATGTTAAGATTGCTAACTCTAAGGATATATTCCCTTTATAACCATCAAGAGAATCACTAGAAGTAACACTACAATTGCAGGGAGTTATAACAACATGAATAAGACCCAATTCTCTAATAATTACATTCACCAGGAGCCACAATATAAGGGATGTTTATCGTCTTGAAATATAGTCAAGGACTCACATCTCAGCTTACTAACTGTCTCCACAAGGTACCTCTGCCATCTAGTAACTTCTAAGTGCAACTATAGTCTTCTGGAAATAGTACTAACTGCACTTTGCAATTGTATGAAAATAGTAGAAATAATAATCATTGGCACAATTATAAACAGATTTCAGCAAAATATAGGAACAAATGAAATACTGTGCAATAATACTGGCCTCCAATAGTTATCATCTGTAATTTCTTCCTTTCATGCAACTCTACTCATTACCTTATTTAAAGGGGGGGGATGGGAAGGCTATACATTTTATTCTATAAATACAAAAATTTGTTTCAGCTTTGACATCAGATGTCAGAAGTAAGTATTTTTTGACATTACTAATTTTTTCACTATATATATATACATATATACACTTATGTATATATAATAAAAATGTCATGTTGTAGACCTTAAATATATACAACAAAAGTTTTTTAAAAGAACATCAATTTGATTCCGTGCTGAAGAAAAAGTTATCTGCATAAAAGTATAGCAATAAAGCCTAAAGTACTTTGTTTTCACTATAATTTACACATTACAGAACACTTAATGTTAAGTTAGAATATATTCTGTTCTTGCCAGCTATATAATTCATTCAATTAAATATGTAGTGAATAATAACCAGCCACTTACCACTGGCTGAGAATATATAGGAAACAGTGAGTTGGAACTTCCTTGTTTGACTATTTCCAGTCTACTTTTTCCTTTGTCTCTTTTTATCTTTCCCTGCCCACCCTTTTGGCCTGTCAACATAGCCCAGGAGGCCACTACAGAACTATAACTGTCTCCAGGAAGGATCAGTTTAAAGGTAATATTAAAGGTGATTCCAATGACCTTTTCCCTCCATTTCAACAAAGGCAGAAGTCTCTGGAGAGTTACTGAAGAATGAACTTGTTATAGTTAATCCTATGAAGGTTTAAGCAACTGCTACAAACTCTACCTTCCTTCCTTAAAAGTTTTCAAGCAGAGGACAATAGGGATTATGTAATAGAGATTGAATTATCCAGAAGATAAGATCAGTTGACATATAGTTTCTTCAGAAGTTTACACTGAATCCAAGTAATCTTCCTCTCCCATCAGGCTATAGTTACAAAAGGGACTGAATCAGATTAATATCTCAATTTCTTAATTAATTTCAATATCTTAATTTTTCTGGATCTTTGCCAGCTTCCTACCAAATGACCTCCTATATTTATGGAAGCCCAGGTATATCATATATATGTCTGCATGGTCCTCTAATTCCTGTATACCTACATTCTCTTTAGTAGCATGTGTTGATTATAAAGCCACTTGAAAATGGAGATTTACCACTAGCTGATAGCCTCAGTCTGAACTCTAATTCTCCATCAAAGGTAGTGAATCTCAAGGTTACAGCAATTCAAGGTTCTGTGTCTTGTGGAAGTATTGAGAGAATAAATCTTTTCTCAACATTCATTCATTCATTCATCAATAAGAATTTATTAAGTACTAACTATAGTCTCATAGGCATTTTTTATAACTGCTAAAAAAAGCCTGCAGAAAAGAAAGAAAAGGGGTAGAAAGAAGGAAGAGAAATCAGGAGGCAAGATGGGGGAGAGAAAAGAAAAGAAAATAGGAGGATAATATACCAGACCTTATAGGAGTTCTGATCTGAAGTCTGGTGAAGAATACAGATACTAAATAATATAGATACTAAATAAGAATATAGATACTAAATATGTTATTGGGGATTATGATTAATGATGTGATGTGATGACAGCTTGTTAACAAGTAACCCCAAAAAGACCTGGAGTTCACAAGTTCAGAGGAAGCTCTAGAAAAAGTACCATTTAAGATGAGAACCATGAAATAGTAAGCATGAGCCCAACCAAGAGCAGAACAAAGGAATATTACATAGAGTATCACATACACAAATGTCAATTAAATAAAACCAGAACAAAGCAATACTGAGAGAAATAAAGTAGCTGGAGAAAAAAAAATCTACAAATCCTACAGAGCATTGAAAACTGTTGAGTATTTTGATTTTTAATCAAGTCCATGAATAATTCTGTTTCCCTACTTTGAATCAACAGATAAATCAAGTCCCATTGGTCATAATGGAGAAGATTCAAGCATTAACAAAAAAACACTTTGAAGGAAATGCAACCCTCAATATAAATACACCAAAATATTACCTCACTATATGTGGATATAGAGATATCAGTTAGAAAGCTAATGCAACAGTTCAAGTAAGTTATTAGTGGGCTTAAAATGATCACAGTAAAATGGAGAAAAAGGAAGAGGCTAAAAAGATAGATGTGAATCAATGCGACTTAGTGATTGGCTACAGGGATCAGAAGTGATACATGAAAGTCAATAGAGGATTCAAAAGTTACTCTCAGATTTCTCTCTTAAGTAACCAAGGACATAGTCTTAAAATCCACTGCAACAGGCTGAGGGAGAAGAGAGAGATGATAAGTTGTTGAATTTGAAGCCTATATAAAATAGATTATACAAGATAACAAATAATGAAGCATATACAAAATAACAGATAATCGATTGGATATGTCATTCCAGAGTTCAAAAGAAGAGTTTGAAAATGAAAAAAACAACTTTAGGAAGCATCAGCATGTTAGCAATGATTTCAAACAAGCAAGTGAATGAGATCACCAAGACTGAAAAATTCAGACTCCTTCATGTCAGCTTAGGAACCAAATTCCTCAACAAAACTCCATAAGCCAAAGAAGTAAAATCAAAAATCAATAAATAGGATTTTATCAAACTAAAAAGCTTATTCACAGCAAAGGAAACAAACAAGAGTATGAGGAAAGAGTCTACAGAATGGGAGAAAATATTTGCCACTTGCTCTTCAAATAGAGCATTAATCTCTAGGATATACAAAAAACTTAACACCAAAAATAAATAAATAAATAACCCAATCAATAAATGGGCAAAGGAACTAAACAGACACTTCACAGAAGAAATATGAATGGTCAACAAATACATGAAAAAAAAAAGCTCAACATCTCTACCAATTAAAGAAATGCAAACTAAAACTACACTGAGATTTCATATCACTCTAGTCGGAATGGCACTCATAAAGAATTCAAGTAACAATAAATGTTGGCGAGGATGTGGGGGGAAAAGTTACACTCATATATTTGCTAGTGAAACTACAAATTGCTGCAACCACTTTGGAAAGCAGTATAGAGATTCCTCAGAAAACTTGGAATGGAACCACCATTTGACCCACTTATCTCACTCCTCACCATATACCCAAAGGACTTAAAATCAAGCCAGGCACGGTGGCCCACGCCTGTAATCCCTCACTTTGGGAGGCTGACAGGAGAATCACGAGTTCAAAGCCAGCCTCAGCAGCGGCAAGGCGCTAAGCAACTCAGTAAGACCCTGTCTCTACCTAAAACACAAAATAGGGCTGGGGATGTGGCTCAGTGGTCGAGTGCCCTGAGTACTCCTGAGTTCAATCCCCAGTACCAAAAAAAGGACTTAAAATCAGCATACTATAGTGACACAGCCACATCAATGTTTACAGCACCTCAACTCACAATAGCTAAGCTATGGAACCAAACTAGTTCAACACGTGAATGGATAAAGAAAATGTGATACAGGGGCTGAGGTTATGGCGCAGTGGTAACGTGCTTGCCTAGCATGCGTGAGGCACTGGGTTCGATCCTCAGCACCACATAAAAATAAAATAAGGATATTCTGTCCACCTACAACTAAAAAAATAAATAAAAATGTTTAAAAAAAAAAAGAAAATGTGATACATATACACAATGGAGTATTACTCAGCCATCAAAAAGAATGAAATTATGGCATTTGCCAGTAAATGGATGGATCTGGAGACTGTCATGCTAAGTGAAATCAGTCAATCCCAAAAACCCAAATGTCAAATGTTCTGATATATGGATGCTAACACATAATGGGGGGAAGGGGCGTAAAAGTTCAGTGGATTAGACAAAGGGGAATAAAGGGAAGTGAGGGGGATAGGACTAGGAAAGACAGTGGAATGAATTTGACACAATTTTCCTATGTACATACATGAATACACCACAATGAATCTTTACATCATGAACAACTACAAGCCTGGGATCCTAATCAGAATAAGATATACTCCACGTTTGTATAAATGTGTCAAAATATACTCTACTGTTATGTATATCTAAACAGAACAAATATATTTTTTTTAAAAAAGAAAGAATAATTCAAAATGATAAAAAGAAAGTCTAAGATAGAACAGCAAAAAACTAAGTTCCAGGCTAAGTCAGCAGGTAAAGAAAAAAGCCAGTGAAGGAGACGGAATTGCTGCCACAAAAGTAGGAGGAGAATTAGGAAAGCGTGATGGCCTAAAAGCCCATAAAAGACAGTGTATTTAAAAGACAATTATGGGGCTGGGGATGTAGCTTAGTGGTAGATCACTTGTCTAGCATGTGTGAGGCCCTGAGTTCACTTCCCAGCAATAATAATAATAATAATAAAAATAAATAATAATAATAATAGAAAGTGATGATCAACTCTGTATTATATATTCTGTCATGAATTTGAAGAAATGCTGGGTTAGTAACTCTTTGAATCAAAATAATTCTCCTGAAAAAAGCTTTTTTTTTTTCTTTTTTTGGTACTGGAGATTGAACTCAGGGACACTCGACCACTAAGACACATCCCCAGCCCTATTTTGTGTTTTATGTAGAGACAGGGTCTCACTGAGTTGCTTAGCGCCTCGCCGTTTCTGAGGCTGGCTTTGAACTTGCAATTCTCCTGTCTCAGTCTCCCTAAGTGCTGGGATTACAGGCTTGCGCCACCGCGCCCAGCTGAAAAAAGCTCTTTTGACCTGAATTCACTAACTCCTTAAGAGCCAGAGCCAGCCTATGAAAATGGTCTGAGAACAAACATTTTCTTAGCTTTTTTCCATTTACTCCTTTTCCTTCCTTGGTGAAAAGAGAGCAAACCAAATATTTAGCCTTTGTTCAGGCAAAACTGAAGATCTTATACATAATAAACTTATGAAAATCTGTAAGAATTTAAATCCAATACTATCAACATAAAAAATATAATTTGCCTGGGCTTAGTAATGAAAAGAGATCAGGATTAATCAGATTTCCCAGCTACTTGTGAGTATTGGTGATTAAGCACCAAATTTGCAAATAGAACACTGTAATGTAACAAAGACCTATTCTATTAATTTCCCATCTAGCTTACTCTTTTTCTTTTTTTTTCTTTTTTTATTTTTTTTGGTACTGGGGATTGAACTCAGGTACTCGATCACTGAGCCACATCCCCAGCCCTATTTTGTGTTTTATGTAGAGACAGGGTCTCACTGAGTTGCTTAGCGCCTCGCCATTGCTGAGGCTGGCTTTGAACTCGCGATTCTCCTATCTCAGCCTCCCTAAGTGCTGGGATTACAGGCTTGTGCCACAGCGCCCGGCTCTCTTGTTCTTATATACCTAGTTTAATTTATCATTGACTCCACTTTAGAAGTTATTTCTAATGATACTTATAATGATTAATAATTTAAGTGTGAATCAAGTCACCAGTGAATTTATCACTACACTATTTCCTATTGTAAGAGAATAATTCAAAATGATAAAAAGAAAGTCTCGAACTCACATTCCCTTCCAGGTACTACCCCATTTTTCTGCTCCTTTTCACAGTAAAATTTCTTGAAAAAGTTGTATATAGTGAGTATGTCCACTTTTTTATTTCACATTCCTCCTCTCAGTTGATACTAATCAAATTTCTGTCTCTATTACTCTACTGAGATAGCGCTCAGCAATGGCAATTTTCTGTTGCTTTCTTAACATGATGCCCTGTAGCATTTGACATTAATGCTATTCTCTTAATGACACCTAAGGTATTTTTATTCTGCATTCCTGAAACATACTCTATTAATTTTCCTCTTGCTTAGCGGCAATTTTTTCTTATGCCTTTGGCTGATTCTATTCCCCTCCTATATCTCTAAATGTTGCAGAGGGTAGTGGGAGAGCACACCTGTTCTGGCTATCACGTGGACCTCTTCTGTTATGTTATCTAAAGACCTTCCCTAGGCAACCTAGGTTCCATGGCTATCGATATCTTTATTTTACATCTTCTCTCTTTATTCCCCTAAGATTTATGACTTATTTAAACACTTGTCAATTTGGCATTCCCAAATGGAATCAAGAAGGCATCTCAAACATAACATGGCCAATGGCCAAAGAGAATTCCTGATTTCCTCATCCAAACCTATTCTTCCTATTTTTTTTTCTTAGAGCACCACCAAGATTTATCCAGGAATTATCCTTGATATTCCTTTCTTTCACACTCTAACATACATATCCCAACTATCAATAGGTTCTATCAGTTCTACCTTCAAAACAAAACATTTTCCATCTCACTAAAATTTTAGTTTAAGCTACTAACACCGTGGATGACTAAAATAGTGTCCAAAGCTCTCTCTGCACCGATCTAGGTCCCTACAACCTATTCTCTATACAACAGAATGGCTATACCAAAAACAGATAGATAATAATAAATCTGATGTTTCTTATATGCTTAAATTCTATAATGATATACTATCACATTTAAAATAGACTCTAAAATCTCATTTTGCAGAAAATAAGTGTGAAGCTTTTGTCCATTCAATGTGTTTTTTTGTTTTTTTTGTTTGTTTGTTTGTTTGTTTTGTCCAAATGATTGGTGGGAAAGATAGAATTAGCATCTCCTGACTCACAGTCTGGAACTTCTTACTTGGTACTACTACTATTCAGCAACTTCCTACAGATAAATTCTCTCATTTAAAATGTAAATTAATGTTGTAGTCTTTAAGTATCCCATAGAATTATTTTAAAAAGATAAAATAAAAATAGTTTATTAACAGACTAACTTAATCCTTTGACATAACTCCCAAATCTTATATTTTCTGAGAGAATAAAACATTAAAGCACAGAATATATTTAAACAGAAAGGGGAAATATTTCAAGGATAAAACTCAAATCCTCACAATCTCCCCCATTCTCATGACAAAGTGAACCAGAATAAGTTTTTTTACCAGACAGGGATCTTAAATCGTATCTCAAAACTTTCAACTGTGTCAAACAACTTGTATAAGTGAGTTTCAGATTACTATCACAGAAGTGAAAAAAGTTATTTTGCATCACAACAATTTTGATTACCCATATCCTATAGTCTTGCCATCTTGGCTGCATGGAAAATGTAATAAGCTTTTTCTGAGAGATGTAACTAAAATTTGTTAATCCTGCTCCATTAATACAAATCAGGTCTTATGCATAGGAAAGGAAAACTGAAGTGGCAATTGAATGAATAAATAGAAAACTCAATAAAAATTTGAAAATATTAATGAAAAATAAACTGAAAACTAGCATTTAAGAAATAAATGAAAAAATGACTAGGTGGAAGTATATTAAAAGAAAAAAGTAAAAAAAGAAAAAGAAAAAGAAAAAACAGTAGGAAGTTCATCAGTCGGGAGGGGAAAACCACTCTAAAGTTTAATTTTCCAGTTCAAGCACTGTGTAATTAGGTTAAGCACAGTGAGAACTATTCTACAAAAAACCTTCAAACCAACCTTGAAAGTCCTTCTTTCCAGACAAAAAGTTCCAAATAATACCTTAAAACTTCCAAATGTGTCAAATAATATATACATGTAACTTCCAGGTATACATGACAGAAATAAAAATAGTTGATTATAGATAACAACAATATTGATTCTTGGTTTGAAAATAAACTAGAGTAGTCATGGATTGCTAAAAAAGAAATCCACATGATTTTATATTAATGTTTTAAACAATAAGCTGCACCCCAAATCTTAGGATAAGAGCAATTATTACATACTGAGTTATCTTGGGGTCCATGGGACTAATTTATACCCCAGGATTCCTATAGTTAAAAGTAACCACACAAAATTAATATAAAAACATTTAAGAAAAATAAGCACTAGTACCATATTAAATATTGTATATACATAAACATACACAAAAATAGCTGTAATTTTTAATGAGACAATTTCTATAAATTTCTTATAAATAAAAAAATATAGTTTAAAATCTTCTGAATTTTAAACCAAATTTCTCAATGGCCACCGCACCTTTGAGGGTAAATGCTACAAACATGCATGAATCCTTTCAAGGAAAATTCTGTCTCAATTTCCTTCATATTAAACATTGTCCTACCTATTCCTCCTTGAAACAAGAGTCAGCAAGGATCTTTTGCATTTGCTTACCATGAGGAGCACAGAAAATAAATCACATAAACTAACTCAAGGGCAAAAGTAGAAATCAAATGAAAAATAGGCAAGGAAACAGAGTTCCATATATTTTAAGTTTCCTTATAAACTCTGGGCCATGTACAATTAAATGGTCTATTTTTAGCAGAGGAGGAATTTACTAAAACCTTAATTTCAAATCTAGCAGGTCTCAAAAGTGTAATGCAGTGACCTCAGCAGGGTCCTCAAGTCCCTTTCAGAGGATCTGCAGAGTCAAACCTATGTTCAGAATACTAAAATGTTATTTCTTGCTTTCTTTCTTTTTTTTAGTTTTATTCTCACATGAGTATACAATGCAGCTTTCCAGAGACTAAATTATGTATAATAGCTTAAAATATTGAACAAAGAAGATATCTTCTACTAAATCAGGCATTAAAAGAATTTCCCAAAATGTAAAATAGTGACATTTTCTCATTTAGTTTTTCTTTACTTCTGTTTTTGAAAAAATATGCTATATTAATTTTTCACTGCTGTAAAACAAAAACAATTAATCACAATTTTAGTAACTTCTGAAAGAATATGTTTATTATTTTACAATTTCTCTAAATCAAAAGTCCAGACATGGTTTAAATAGTTCCTCTGTTCTAGGTCTTGCAAGTTGAGACTGATAAGATATCAGCTAGATTATGTTTCTTTCTAGAACTGAGGATCCTAATTCAAGTTCATGTGGTTGTGGGTAGAATTCAGCTCCTTATGGCTCTAGGACTTGAGGTCCCTGTTTTCTTGCTATTAGCCAGTGCCTCTGGGGGTCTCCTACAGAATTCCAGTCAAATACTCTGTAATAGCCTTTTTGCAACAGGTAGTTCACTTCTTCAAATCCTACAGAAGAATCTCATGCTCCAATCTAAGACATACTCTTACATAATGTAATCACATAACTGAGTATCCCAATATCTTTCCCAAACTCTACAAGCTAAGGCAAGTTGAAGATTCTAAATATTATTAAGGGAAGGCTAACACTTAACTGTAGGTCAACATAGGATTCTATCTACTAGATATGGTTAGTTAACATGCTGTGGGTTTACCATTATTTTAAAATTAACAAATACATGGTTTTCTTGTTTTTATTTCTAATATGGTAAATATTAATAAATATAATCACATTTTAAAAGTTCTTTGAAGTCTTCAATTATTTTTAAGATTGTGAAGAGGTCCCAAGACCAAAAATTTAAAAACCACTACTGTAAGCTGCCCATTACATTTGACACATGCAAAAAGATAAGAAAATTTATTTTCTATAAATAATGTTACTATTTTAAAACAAACCAGCAAAAGTCAAGGCCCTTAAATGAAAAGAAATTTTAAATCATGGAAATTATTTGAGTTACTCTGCTCTTCATATATGTGAGCTGGAAATTTTCAGCGATAATTATTTTTGCAAATGTTTACATGTTCTCTACCCAATTTCATATTTTAATTATTTCAGAGAATTATAGGAGCTATGTCCTTGAGTAAACACAGGATAATTGTAATACATAAAAAATATTGAAAAGATAACTGATTATCTACTAATCTTTTCAGTGATTCAATTTAATTCAATTCAACTAGCATTCACTGAGTGCCTATTATTTCTAGAACCTAAACTGGGTATATATAAACACAAAGATGTAAAAGACCGTGTGCCCTCAAGTTGCTCAACATTCAATAAGACAGAAAGAAACATTGACAGGTATACCCAAGGTCAGATAGTGGTAAATGCTTTTTTATTTAATTTATGTATTCTGCTTAGGTATACATGATAGTGGAATGCATTTTGACTCATTATACACAGATGGAGCACAACTTTTCATTTCTCTGGTTGTACGTGATGTAGAATCATATATATGCAGTCATACATGAAGCAAGGGCTATAATGTCCATCTCATTCTACCATCTTTACTGCCCCCATACCCCCTCCTCTCTCTCTCCCCTTTGACCAAAATTCCTCCATTCTTCCTATGTCCTCTCCCTCATTATGGATCAGCATCCATTTACCAGAGAGAACATTTGGCATTTGGTTTTTTCGGATTGGCTTACTTCGCTTAGCATGATATTCTCCAACTCCATCCATTTACCTGCAAATGTCATAATTTTATTCTCTTTTATCACTGAGTAATATTCCATTGTGTATATATATACCACAGCTTCTTTATCCATTTATCTATTGAAGGGCATCTAGGTTGCTTCCACAGTTTAGCTATTATGAATTGAGCTGCTATAAACATTGAAATGGCTGCATCACTGTAGTATACCATCTTTAAGTCCTTTGGGTATAGACCAAGCTGGGTCAAATGGTGGTTCCATTCCAAGTTTTCTAAGGAATCTCTATTCTGCTTTCCAGATTGGTTGTAGCAATTTGCAATCCCACTAGCAATGTATGAGCATGCCTTTTCCCCCACAACTTCGCCAACACTTACTGTTGTTTGTATTCTTGATGATTGCCATTCTGACTGGCGTGAGATGAAATCTTAAAGTAGTTTTGATTTGCATTTCTCTAATTGCTAGAGATGTTGAACATTTTTTCTTATGTCTGTTGATCAATTGTATATCTTCTTCTGAGAAGTGTTTGTTCAGCTCCTTAGCCCATTTATTGACTGGGTTGTTTGTTTTTTTGGTGTTTGAGTTCTTTATATATCCTGGAGATTAGTGCTCTAGCAGATGTGTGTGTGGCAAAAATTTGTTCCCAGAATGTAGGCTTTCTGTTCACTTCATTGATTGTTTCCTTTGCTGAGAAGAAACTTTTTAGTTTGAATCCATCCATCCCATTTATTGATTCTTGATTTTACTTCTTGTGCTATAGGAGTCTTATTAAGGAAGTAAGGTCCTAAGCCGACACGATGAAGATTTGGGCCTACTTTTTCTTCTATTTGGCTTAGGGTCTCTGGTCTAATTCCTAGGTCCTTGATCCACTTTGAGTTGAGTTTTGTGCATGGTGAAAGATAAGGGTTTAGTTTCATTTTGCTGCATATGGATTTCCAGTTTTCCCAGCACCATTTGTTGAAGAGGCTGTCTTTTCTCCAATGCACGTGTTTGGCACCTTTGTCTAGTATGAGTGGTAAATGCTTTAACAAGATTATCCTCTACAAGCACAAATATAATTCATGCTGGATAAGACACAGGAAGGGTATATGTAGGTAGGGACAGTTGAGCTGGGCTTTAACAGAAAAATAAGATTTAGGCAGACATTCCAAAGCACATCATTAAGAGTTTTGGCAGTGTTATTTCTCTAACTAGAGTGCCCTTCCTCAGATATCCACATGGCTTGCTTACTTCCTCACTAACTTCGAATCTTAATATTAAGCAAGGCCTTCTTCAACTCCCTACTTAAAATTAACTGTCCTCTCCCCTCAAAATAAAAGAAAAACACTTCCTTTCCTCCCCTTATTTTTCTTCTAGTATTTGTCACCAGAATCTCAGAGGTGAGACACTCCAGGCTGTACTACTCACATTTAAATAAATGGTGTCCCCTAGACTTTCTATCTAAACAGCTTGTGCAGCTCACTGCATATGAAGTTATATTAACATATTAGCTATTTCTTGTTTATCTGTCTTAATCAAGTAAAAATCAATCACCATGAGGAGTTTTGTTTATTTTTCCACTACTATACTCTCAGCATCTAGAAATCTAACACACAATCAACACTCAATAAATATTTGCTGACAATACATTTCATAGCTAGAACAGAATCCTAGACAGGAAGAACAGCGTAAGTAAACACTAGAAGGGGGAAAAGAAGAAGGAAGACAAGAAGGAAGAGAAGGAGGAGGAGGAACAGAAAGAGAAGGAGAAGGAGAAGGAAGAGGAGAATAATAATTATCATCCAGGCACAGTGGTATAAGCCTGTAATTTCAGCATCTGGGAAGGTTGAGACCAGATCACAAGTTTGAGGCCATCTTCTATAACTTATGGAAAACCTCAACAACTTAGCAAGACTCTTTCTCAAAATAAAAAGGACTGGAGATGTAGCTCAGTAAAGCACCCCTGGGATCAATCCCCAGTACCAATGAAAGAAAGAATGAATGATAATCTGCCATGGTTAGACTGTTGATTATAGGGCCAAACAAGCAAAGAAAAGTGGCAGGGAATGAGATGAAAAGACACAAAACAGCCTCAAACATGTAATGGCAGGCTTTTGAGTAAGAAAAAGGAAAGGGAAAAAAACTTGTTTCAACTGAAACTCCTTCCTCTAATTTTGGAATCTTGATAAATTATTTCAACATAAAAAGCTTAGTTTAAATATCACCTTATAACACTTTTTTTCATAAAGCCTAAAACATTGTAAGGACTCATTAAATATTTGCTTTTCTTAAAAAGCTAACAACTTAAACTGTAATCACAAAATGGGGAGGCATCAAAAGTGACCAGATCAGTGACTTCATCATAAGTAGAGACTATACTTAAAAATTATGAATCTAAAAACAAAGTAGAATATAGAAAAAAACAAATAAAAAGCAAAGAACCCAAAAGGAAGCAAGACAAAGTTAATGCACAAACATGAGCAGTGACAATATGCCTAATGGAAACGAAGGGTTGACTATAAGAAATATTGCAGAGCTGGAACTGACCAAAAACAAATGAAGATAATATGAAAGTCAAGAGGGAGTAGATTAGAAAATGATACCCAAGTATCTTGACCTGAGCAGCATTGATGGTTGATGGTGCAATCACCTGGGCTGAGGAATTATAAGGAAGCTGCTATTTTGGAAGGGAGCATACATTTAAGTTCTGAACATTTTAATTTTGAAGTGTTTATGGAACAAAAGGTAAGATTATAAAATGTGCATTTGTTAAAAACAAATCTGGTACGTGGAAATCTCAGAACTGAGATAAATATTTGGGAATAAATATCATATCTGAATATGAAAAGGTGAAGATACACGAGAAGTCCTGTTTTCCACAATCTCAAATGTGTACTCAATCCACTTAACTAGTCTAAACCGTTTCTGCAACTAGTTCAGAGGGAACAATCACAGAAGTATGAATCATTTGTTTTCAAAATGCACCTTCGCCATCTGGTGGCAAAAGTAATAAATACAGGCTTAGTGTTATTCGGAAACGGAAATGATTTCTTATCTGTCATCCTGCTTATCATTGCCACTTCCATCAGTATATTATAGGGAGAGGCTCTCTCATTCTTCAATTCTATTATAATTGCTATTTCTCTTCACTCTTTATTGTGGCTACTAATACACTCAAATTATATAACTGGTAAAAGTATTATTGGTGAAAGTGTAAACTTCCCACTCAGTCCTAGGAAGTTCCCACTTCATAACCCATAATTACATAATCCAATTACACTCCAAGAAACTTAGCTAAATATCTATGAATTTAAATATATTACTAAAGCTTTTGTTGCCAAGTTTATTGCTTTCAACAACTAATGTTTCAGATTGCTTGTTTTTTAAAACTAGGTACATTCTTTGGACAGATTGATACATGGAAGAGAACAAGACATCTATAAATATATAAACACAAAATAATTCAATGTTATAAACATGACATCTAAAATCGGTGGGAAGAAAATATTGATCACTAAATAAAAAGTGTGGAACATAAAGGTTATCATGTAAAAGGCAAGGTTGAATCTGCACCTACTGTCATATTCTTATAAACATACAATGTAAAGTAAAATAACAGTATTTAGAAGTAATGGGGATTTTTTTAAATTTTGCTGAAGAGACAAAGCATTTAACTAGAAATTTATCCAAATATATATATATATAGCCATTAAGAAAACATGATCAACATCATTAGAGAAATGCAAATCAAAAGCAAAAAGCAAATCAAAATCACTTTACACTTACTGAAAGAACTAACACTGATAGTGTAAGTTCCAGTTCAACTATGTATTATCTTGGACGTTAACTGTATTTCCATAGAAGTTTTGCTTCTTGACTGTTGAATCTCTCTAAATAACTTTTATTCAAGTTAACTTATTAATTCCCAAATGGGATATACAATATCTGTGCCAATGTTCTGATTTTTAATATGAAGAGTACTCTAAAATCCTTTTTTCATTTACTAGACAAATTTCTATTAATGTTTATTTTTCCTACCATGTAAAACAGCTGAACAGTGAAACCAATTTTAGAAAAGTTACACTGAAAAGTAGAGACAAAAGTATTCAAAGGTATAACTCCAACTGTTCTTGAAATCTATTCTTAGTTTCTTCCTGGAGTTCTGTCAAACACTCCAACATCCTTATAATTCATCCCCTTTTTTTCTTAAGTATTTTATTTATCCATTCAGTTGGTTTTTCAACAACTATTCAAGGAGCACCACTAAATATCAATTACTGCTCAAAGCACTAGGAATATATTGATAAAGAAGATACACAAGAGGTTTGCATCATGAAATCTATTTAACGTGTTCAATTCCTCTTTTGTAGAGAAAAATCTCAATGTCTTAGTGTTCAAAAGTACTTGTTTTAAAATGCTTTTCAAAATTTCAACACTTATGGCTTAGTGAAGCCATTAATTCACGTTTTGTGATCACCAAAAAAAACTTGGAATTGAAATTGACTAAAATCAATTTTAAAAAACAGCTACTTAATCGAAAAGTCTTGTTTTAGTTGGCTTTTTTACTACTATGACCAAAAGACCTGACAAGAATAATTAAACAAAGAATAGTTTATTTGGGAGCTCATGGTTTCAGAGGTCTTAATCCACAGATGGCCAACTCCATTCAAGGTGAGGCAGAACATCACAGAAGTGTGTAGTGAAGGAAAGCAGCTCAGGACATCACATCAGAAGGAAAAGAGAGCAAGCTCTGCTCAACAAGGACAAAAGGCACACCCCCAGTATCCACTTCCTCCAGCCACATCCTATCTATAGTTACCACCCAGTTAATCCCAATCAGGAGATTAATGCACTGATTTAGTTAAGATCTCATAATCCAATCATTTCACCTCTAAACTTTCTTGCTTTGTCTTTTAGGGGACACCTCATATCTAAACCATAATAGTCATGCTTCACGGAGTAACATGTAAAACACATCTTCTGCATCTGTATTCCTTTGTCATCTAGAGGTTTTCTTAAAATAATTCTAATAATTCTTGAAATAGATGATGATGATTCTTCATCAGATTTTTTTTCTTCTTTTTGCATGCAGTTCAGTGACAATGTGCCCTCTAGTGGACAGCAAATATTCATAAAAATCTGTACAAGTTACACAATAATCAGTAAAAGTGCACTTATTTCAAAATTTATTTATGTTTTATTATTTAAAATTTGTTTATTTTATTATTTGTTTATTTATGTTTTCTTATTTATTGTTTTATTTGTTTGTTTGATTATTTAATTACCAAATGATAAAACATAAATAGTTGTAAATTTACACTATCTATAAATAAATGACTACATTATCTATAAATAAATGACAAAATTACGGCCAAAAACCATTTGACATTCTACAACATTCTATACATTCTATGACAGAATTACTCAGGCTCTATTTCCCATGCATATTTCACATATGCCTAATCTATAGTTCCATCTCTCAGAAACCTTGCTCCTGCATCTCAAATTCTAAAAAATAAGCCATGACTAAAGTGGCCAATACACCAAACTGCAAATGGGGATGCAGTGTCAAACACTTTTGGCACCACCAACAAAGACCTTCCTGTTGTACTTTATCAGAGGACACCTTGCCTTTTGTGCTAAAAGAAAGGCTATCTATCTTGAGTCTGAAACATTGGGCAGGGGGAGCGGAAATGGGTTATTGCTTGTTGTATTTCAGTATAAGAAAGGAAGAAGCGTATGGAAATATCACACTGAATCCCATTAAAATGTACAATTAATGCATGTTAGTATAAAAAAAGAGCTCTGTCGTACATCATAATAATGTATTGTATATTTGAAAACTGCTAAAAGAGTAGATTTAAAGTCTTCTCACCACAAAAAAATAGGCATATGAGATAATAATACACATGTTAAATAGCTTGATTTACCTTATTCCACAAAGTGCACATGTATCAAAACATCATATTGTCCACTATAAATAAAACATACCATTTACACTTGTTAATTTAAATAAATAGGTAACAAAAAAAAATGGAAGAGGCGGGGCAAGTCACCATAGTAAAACTAGAAATCAAATTCCCAAATACTTTAATAAGACCTGGCCTATCAACAATTATCAAAAATGTAAATGGGTTAACTTATTCAAAAGACAGAGACTGACTGGATTTATAAACTAAGATCCAACTATATGCTGCTTATAAGAAACTTACTTTATATTATTTGTATTGTTCAGAAGTGCCAAATACATATCTGTGTAAATTAAGTACAAAGTCATGCATTTGTAGGAATACTAATCTAAATTTATACTTATGGCATGATTCTAAACTTCAAATAGAAATGTTTGGAATATCCAAAACAACTTTTGAAAAGAGCAAAGTTAGAGGCCTAATACTACTGGTTTGAAGATAGTGTAACTCTACAGTAATCAAAACAATGTGGTTTTAGCATAAAGATTGATCAGTGAAATGGAATAGAAAGTCTATATACAGACTCACTCAAATGTTGGCAATTTTTGAAAAAGAACAAAAGCAATTCAGTAGAGAAAGGATTTTATATTTTCAATAAATGGTTCTGAAACAACTGAATATCCATGTGCAAAAAAAAAAGTAACATTTAAATCTTCCTGTCTGACCACATACAAGAGTAACCAAAAATGAATCATAGATCTAAATGTAAAATCTAAAAGTATAAATCTTCTAGGAAAAATATAGGAAAATATTGTTTTCTCTTTATTTAGACTAAAGCTACAAAGTTCCTTGAAGGACTTAGAATAGAACATCTTCTACATATTAGGGTAGGTAAGAATTTCTTAGACAAGACACACAAACCACTAATAATAATAATAACAAATTAGACATCAAAATAAAACTTCTTGTTCATCAAAAAACTGTTAAACCATTTAAGTTATATTTTAAGAAATTTCAAGATAAAAATTTGCAATGCATATAGCTTGAAAGGGAATATAAACCACTCATAATTCAGGAATTTAAAATAATTCTAAAAAAGTGCAAAAAAAATGGTATAGACTCTTCACAAAAGAAAGTATGTGAATGGTTAATAAATATAAGAAGAAATGTCCTATGCCATTACTCAAGAAATACAAATCAAGACGTCAGTATGATACTTCAAAGCATCTTGAAAGACTAAAATTTAGGAGAAATATTTTATTTCACTTCTTTATTTTGGGAAATCTATCTGATAGCACTTCCACATCAAACATAAGATTGTCTAAACATATCATAGCTCAAGCCCCAAATGCCATATTCAGCATTTACGTAAAACATAAACATTTACAATATGTTCACGTTTTTTTTATTTTGTTTGGAATGAAGATTAAGAATAATATATTCAGGCTGGGGTTGTAGCTCAGTGGTAGAGCACTTGCCTCACGTGTGTGAAGCACTGGGTTCAATCCTCAGCACCACATAACATAAATAAATAAAATAAAGGTATTGTGTCCATTTACAATTTAAAAAATATTTTTTCAAAAAAAGAATAATATATTCACCTAAAGATTAAACGAAATGTTTACCTGTCTGAAGCTATGTCACTGGCAATTTGGTGCTTCACTCCTGACCCATTTTTAATAGAATCCTGTCTTGTGAGCCCATGAGATCGACTTTTCTCCACTGCAGGTACAGATAAGTCACCTGGGGGTCCTTGGAATTGGGCCTGCTCATGAAGTTTTGCTTTCTTCTCCTGAGGTGCCTCTTCATTTCGCAGTCCTCGAAGAATCTTTTGATCAGATTGCTGTGGTGTATTAGATCCACTGTTATAAAACCATGCTCCTGATTTAGTGAGGATTTCCTGTTGTTTTCGGCACAAATTACATACCCACATAACCTGTATGTGAAGACACAAGGAAAAGTAATCAGTTAAAGTTAAAAAACAAAAGAGAGACAGCAACTCAAGCCAATAAAAAACTTTATGGTCATCCATCTAAAGTTAAAACCCAATCCAGATTATCTGCTACTATAAATTATTTTATCCTTTCGATTTTGCCAGAATAACTATAATGAAATAGACAATACTTACTGACAATATAAATACGAAAATACAAGGCATCAAATTACTATTTGTTTATATTTTTATGTAATGAAATGCATGATGTAATATACAGAAAAAGGATTTTGAAGCTAGATAGTTGGGTTTAAATACCAATTCCAAGATTAGAAACTTAGCAACCTTCAGTAAGGTACTAAACCATCATATCTATAGAATTTAGCTTCCTTAACAACAAAAAATTAATAAAAAGGATAAAAATAATAATACTTATTTTCCTATTTTATTGATGAAAAGAAATAATTTATATGAAATGTCTTGTACAATACCTGTTATATAATACTTTCCAGTAAATTAGCTGTCAATATTAATCTATCACCAATTGTATTATATGGTTCTTGATGGAGTTTTATTTCTTTTAAGTAGTTCCTAATGGTTAAAATAAAGCTAGGAACGTCGTTGATCTCAAAAATAAAAAATCCCTATTAATTACTCATCATTTGTAGTAACACATTTTATTTTTTTTAAATATTTTTTAGTTATACATGGACACTGTGTCTTTATTTTGTTTTTTGTTTATTTTTATGTGGTGCTGAGGATCGAATCCAGTGCCTCACACGTGCGAGGCAAGTTCTCTGCCACTGAGCCACAACTTCAGCCCACATTTTATTTTTAATGTGGTAAAAAGAGTATGAAATTTACCATTTTATTCATTTTTAAGTGTACACTTCAGTAATGTTATATATATTTACACTGTTACAAAATAGAGCTCTGAAATTTTCCTTTAAAAATTGAAACTCTACATACAACAGCAATGGCCATTTCCCTAAGTCTCCTAACCCTGGTAATGGCCATTTTATATTTGATTTTTTGATAGATATTTTTTTGAGACTGCAGGAATCTAAGCATATTATAATTAATATCTGTGTGACCATAAATATGTATGCCTATAAATCTCAACTCATAAGTTAGAGCCTTGTAGTTTTACTAGTCCTCATAATTATCAAAAACATTTGGGCCTTGAGAATTCAATGATATGGATGGATGGATGGATGGATGGATGGATGGATGGATGGATGGATGGATGGATAGATAGGTAGATAGATAGATAGGTAGATAGATGTACCTTTCAGTCCTAAATATGTCTATATAACATAAAAATAGTACAGTAATTCAAAAAAGGGAAGGATTATGAGTTAAAGACTGATGCTAATGAGGCCAAAGGCCAATCTCATATGATCAAGTTAACTCTACACAGAAAAAGAACTTACTAGATTCCACTTCTAACCATTACCAGCCTGCTTATATACACTTATTTGTCAGAGAAGAAATAAGGAGGAAGAGTATAAACTGATCAGTGAGTGCACTCTGTTTCATGACTAGAAAATTGTGGAAGATTCTGGCTATTCAACAAATTTATTTCCTTTTCCTCTTAGAAACATGTCCTTATACTTAGTTAGGGGTGGCTATGGCTATAAGACTATATTCTAGAAAATGGATTATAAGTGGAATAGAATGTGCCAGTTCTATGACTTATAAGAAAAATTCTCATATGCCATCTTCATAGGTCTTCACTCAAGACCTTAGAGATTAAGGAGCCACAGAAAAAATGAACCTGGGAACTGAATGAAAACTTGGAGGAAGCCCTCAGCTGATTAGTCACATATAGATTTCATGTAAGACAGAAATAAATTTCTATCATGTTGAGCTACAAAGATTTTTTTATCTTTTATAGTTGATAGCACTACCTTAACTAATCTACAATCATCTTAAGGTATATATTCTATAATGTGTACCAGTAGCACAATCTTTGTACTTAACAAAAATGCATTGGTAGAACATGGATATTTAAAAACTTCAGCATGGCTCACTCACTCACAAGAACCAGTTGTGCACATTTCTTCCCAACTCCACATTCCATGAAGTATATTAACTTGAAATCATCCATAATAGGTATATTTAGACTACAGAAATTAGAAAATGCTACAAACTAGAGCTTTTCTAACAAAAAACAGGTTTTTCACATTTATAAGCACATCACTGACTGTATCTATTATATTCTACTAAAAGAATAAGACTATATTCCATAGTAGTAGATGAACTTGGATGAAGAGATATATAGTTTGCCATAAAAATTAATTCAGACCATAAAATTCCAATTTATTTACAGATGGACAAATAACTATTAAGACAAATTCATTAATTATTTATGGATTCATACAACATTCACTAACTGGCTAATATATGTCAGACACTATGCTAAGAGCTGGTGAATATAGCTGAACAGACAAATTTCACTGTGGATTTTAAAGTGTAGTAGAGGAGACAAGCAAATAAATAATTGTACAAATATTATTTATATTAGTTATGGTAAATACTACAAAAGGATGCATTCACACCACAGATCCCTTGATGCCTTCTTTGGCCCAGGTTATGTTTTAAGAAAACCAAAGAGGCAGAAATCTGCAAGAGACCTGGAAGTTCAGAGAGTTCAGAGAGGCTTAACCACAATATTACCCTAAAATGTTCACATCACCTTGTCCATAGTGTCTGTTTCTCAAAAGACAGAATTAAAAGACATTTAGGCTACTGACCAGCAAGCCCCTCTCCGAGCAATGGTATGGTGAATTTTCAAAGTTCAGGCATTGGCCCGTAACCTAGCAGATTAAGGTTTTCAAATAAATTTCTTCAGCAATTAAGAGATCACTGTAATCTCTGTGTAAGAGCTTCTGTACTACAAACACAAATCAGAAATTTGCTTCATTCAATAACCCTAACACAAGCAGCAAGACTTGCCCAGATTCTCCATGAAGAGCAAGCATGGCATCTCTAGCTATAGTCACATTTGTAGGCTGAAATAAGAAGTCTGATAGGTCTTTCATAAATCTCTCAGTAGGTAGCAGAAGTACAGAAGATGATTTAACCTTGGGCATTTTTTAAGTCTTGGTTGTTACAAACTTTTCTCTATTGGCTGTTGTTATGACTTTGAAAAAATTACAAAGAAATGCAGCTTATTTCTCTGCCTTTGATCTGATTTTTCTCAATAGCACATTAACCAGATTTTTCTATAAAGCCATCCTACTAGATTTTAGAATGCTGAGTAGCTCTTTTGAACAAATACCCTATTTCTACCCCTTCCTCTGCTATTCTCCAAGAAAATCCTCCAGATTATCTAATTCATAGTCTGGGTTCCTCACTTGAGGACTGTGCTCTGCTATTAACTTGCCCTGACTTACATTCCCACAAGTACTACAGACTCCTCTTAGTCTCTGAATAATCCTCTATTCAGCCATGACCCAAGCTATCTGTAATGCAGACTCTTCTGCAGAATCACCTCTACCCACACTATGAGGGACCAGAGGAATTGTCACTGGAGGGACATGCAGCTATTTATGCTTTTCATACCAAAATGGACCTAAGGATAGTTCTGGAAAGCTAAATCTGGCCTTTTCTGACCTTTCTTAACCATGATACACTGCCAAGTCCACTCTGAAGAACCTACGCTTCAGGTGAGTGCTAGGGCATCCTGAAGAATCTCAAATATTAGGGTAAAAACTATTCTTTAACTTAACTGATATATTCTTCTTTTGGATCAAAGTCTAGAAAGAAGAGATTGAAACACATCCAACCAGGCTTACTTCTATCTTCTTTCTCCTCCCCTACAAGGTACAAAAGATAGAAGAAGGGGCAGGCTTTTCCGAGACTTTTCTGTACACCTAATACTTTCCGCAAACACCCTCAGGCTTGAAGTAATGAGCTTCAATCTTCCCTTTTTATCCATGTCACAGCTTCCCTTAAGTCATCCACTGACTTATTGGCAAAAAGGAAAATAGAACCAGCTTACTGATAAAAGAATCTGAACTGCCATGCACAGTGGCACACAGATGTAATCCCAGCTTCTTGGGAGGCTAAGGTAGGAGAATTTCAAGTTTGAAGCCAGCCTCAGCAACTTAGCAAGGCTCTAAGCAACTTGGTGAGACCCTGTCTCAAAATAAAAAAATCAAAAGTACTAGGGATGTGGCTCAGTGGTAAAGCACTTCTGGGTTCAATCTTCAGTACGAAAGGGAAAGGAAGGGGAAAGGGAAGGGAAAGGGGAAAGGAAGAAAAAAGAAAAGGGAAGGGAAGAGGGAAGGAAGGAAGGAAAAGAGGGAGGGAAGGAGGAAATGAAAGGCACTTTAAATATCACAGCCAGGCGCGGTGACACAAGCCTATAATCCCAACACTCAGAGAGGCTGAGACAGGAGAATGGTGAGTTCAAAGCCAGCCTTAGCAACGGCGAGGTGCTAAGCAACTCAGTGAGACCCTGTCTCTACATAAAACACTAAATAAGGCTGGGGATGTGGTCAGTGGTCGAGTGCCCCTGAGTTCAATCTCTAGTACCAAAAAAAAAAAAAAAAAAGATAATATCACGCTGTGCTTTGAACATTGTCAGCTAGCTATATTCAGAGATTAGTATTTGTCTACAAAAACCTATGGGCCAGATTCATATCCAGAGAAAGAGGTATGGGGAGCTTCTGGTTTCTGGCAAAATGCTGATTAGTCTGCTTTGGGCAGGAATCCTGGAATGGGGGAGTCAGTTTGGGGGAAAAAGAGTAGGAATCTAATCTAGTTAGGGTGAGTCTTTCAGGAAAGTGATAACAGCCTATGTTATCCAGACCTGATGCTACTTAAATAAAGAATTTTTTAAAGTGCCACATTTTAAATATAGCAAAATTAACTGAATACAATAATCTAAAGAAATAGTATAGCAGATCAAAGGTAAGAGAGACAGGGGCAAATATCGGAAATTAAGGAACAAAGCTTGGCAAATTATAAGTAACAATGCATGGAGTTGCTGAAAACAAGAAACTGCTACCTGTGTGAACTTTAATGTGTTACTTAAGCATGCTAGTATTAAGCCATTTACTTTGAACAGGAATAGATCACTGTATGCATTCAAAGAACTATTGAGGGATTCACCGACTATGTGAGTATGCTCTGAAGAGAGATACCCAGTGAACTAAAACTGGTTTCAACCAATTAAATTAGAGAATTGAGGTGTTTAGATTACTGAGTATTAATTTCCATGACCTACAATAAATAAGAAAACAGAGACAATCAGATAATTGAATTACAATTTCATCATCTTAATTAATATAAGCTCATCTCCCACATTTTGATAATTTAAAACAAATATTAATTAAAATGCAGAAAATGAAAATGATAATGCAAAAGACAAGTTGAAATGCAATCACAATATATTGCCATGAAGTCAGTATTGCTGAAAATTTTTGACATCAGCACTACTATTTCTCAAAACAAAATACACAACTGCAAGAAAAAAAAGCAATTTAACTTACATTTAAGGCTACAAAGAAATTATAAAAAATTAAAAATTATAGTGAGCTCTACTGCTCTGCCTAACATGAACTTTTACCCACCTCTACTTTTCTCAAACTGTTTTGTCTACACATTAAGGTATTTTTTTTGTTTTATGCCATTTGTTCAACATTTTTCCATGTAGCTTTTAACAGATTTTTGTTTCTACACCCAGAATTTTAACAAATAAATAAATAACATAAAATATAACTAAAGAAGATGAGCAGAGATAAAGCCTCACACCTTCCATAATCCCAATCAAAAGCAGGTATCAGTGGCTAATAGCATAGCTCCTATGGGATAACAGAACTAAATATGCTGGGAAATTGAAATTAAGTTCACTTCTTGATTAATGGGGCCTTCTTTATTCATAAAAGACGCTGGAAAAATTCTGTGGAAAATTCCTCAAACTACAGCTTACATGGAGCTATGAATTTAGGCAAGTAGAAGAGTCTTGTAACTTTGAGACTGAACAAAGCTATTAATGGACTTAGTTTGTATATATGCATTTGCAAGATCACTAGTTTAAAATGGCACTACTATATTAATTTGCAATATCACTAACTATCAAGATTGAGGCAAGATCCCCGCTCGCTAATGAAATTCTGATTCTAGATTGGGGATCCCAAAGAATGTATAAAAGCAATCACAAGATTGTTACTAAGAAAGGGGTATAAGCCCAGGGGGAAGCAGGAATGGAAGGAATAAAGAGGAGAGATAGAAGAGGTCCTAACTGGTTTTTGCCTCCTTGAAGATAACTTGAAATATCTCAAATTTATTCAAAATATTATAGAGAAAAATTTCCCAACTCAATGTATAAGACTAGAAAAAAATTAATGTTAAAATCAGAAAAGAGCAGAGAATCAGTTCCCTAAATTAATTAACAATAACAAATATGACAAACTGGTGGTTTAGAACAACAGAAATTTATTCTCCCATAATTTTGGAACCAGAAGTTGAATTGACCTAAATCAACAGTTCTACAGGGCCACACTCCTTTAAAAAGCTCAAAGAAATTAGTTCTTATTTCTCTAGTAACTCAGATTCTAATGGCAACCATTATTCCTTGGTTTGTGGTCACATCAATCCAGTCTTGAAAGGCAGTATTGTCAGACGTTCACTGTAACATCTTCATGTTGTCTTCTCTTCCTCCCTCTGCCTCTTCCTTATGAATAAAGTGATTACATTCAGGGGCCATCTGAATTTTCTTCCCATCTCAAAATGCTTACTGAATCACATCTGTTTCTTTTTTTCTTTTCTTTTTTTTTTTTCCTTTTTTGGCCATATAAAGTACCAATCACAAGTTTCAGGGATTAGACATGTATATCTTTTAAGGAGTCATTTTTAACCTACACAGACAATATAAAAGAAGAATCATAAACCAATAACACAAATGGAAATGGACTTATAAATCTCAACAAACCAAATCCCCAATTTCATACATAAGTGTCTATGAGAAAAAAAATTATCAAAAAACCTATATGACAAAGGGGAGATTACCAAAATAATGCAAGTATAGTTTAATTTTTGAAAATATATTAATGTAATTGACCACATTAATAGATCAAAATGCTAAAAAAAAAGACTGTATCAATAGAAACAAAAAAAATTCAGCCTTCATAAAATGTAAAATTCACTATGTGAAAAAAATATAAAATTTGCAAACAAGAAAAAGGAAAGCAATGCTTTAACCTGGTAAAGTCTCTATAAAAACTTTATATCCTATTTAATCCTTAAGGATGAAAGGTAAAGACATTCCTTTTAAAGTAAGGGATAAGCTAAAGATCCCCAGTAGACCACAAAATATTCAACACTGGCCTGGAGGCATTAACCTATTAAGTTCATACATGCACACATGCACAGAGAGAAGAATGAAATAAAACTTCTTCATCTGAACACTAGTTGATTGTGAACACCATTTGATTATAAGAGAAAATCCAAGAAAATCCACAGCCAAAATATTAAAATAAGAGAGTTCAATGAATTTCCTAGATCAAAGATGAATAAACCAAATTAAACAGCATTGCCAAACATCACCAATAACCTATTATAAAACATGAAATAAGAAATTTAAAGATACCTGCTACAAACGAAAATAATATACAAGAGTCCTCCAAATAAACCTAAAGGAAAGGAGAATAAAAAAGCAAGACTATTCAATTAAAGACCATAAAACTTTATTGAAAGAGCTAAAAAACACTTACATCAGTAGACAGATATATTATTGGGGGATGAGAAAACCAAATACTCCCAGGATGTCAGTCTGTCCAAATTACATTTATGAAGTTAAATACAATTTTAACCAAAATTCCTACCATATTTTCTATGGATTTTATCAAGCTGATTCTAAAATGAATATGAAAGAGTCAATAATAAGGAAAAACAAAATAACTGAAGAGAAATAACAGTTTAAGGTAGACTCACTCTACTTATAAAGTGACTGAAATTAAGAAAGTGTGGCATTAGTAAAAAGATCCTAAATAAAATATGAAGCACTTAGAGGGTCTAAAAACAGACTCTCACATATATTAATATTGGCCTTACAAATTTGTGGAGAAAAGATGTAGTATTCAATTATTATAGCTGAGACAACAGATTATGAATAGATTCTCACTTCACATCAGATACAAAAATCCATTTCAAATAGATTAAATATTGAAACATGAAAGACAAAATTTCTTGATCCAGATACAAAAACACAGAAATTATTTTTTAAATGATAAAGTCTACTATGTTAAGATTTTTAACACTTTTGAATAATAAAATAAACAAAGTAAAAAGAGAAACCACAATCTGGAAGAAGTTTTACTGCAGTGTACATAGTCAACAAAAGATGTGATTCAGAATGTGTGAAGAACTTCCATAGTTTAATAAGAAAAAGACATACATAACAGTAAAATAATAGATCAAGAAAATAATAATAGATCAAGAAATTAGATCAAATAATTCCACAAAGAAATTCAACTGGACAATAAAGAAAAGGTATTTACCTCATGAGGAAGAAAATGCAAAATTTTAAAAATCAATTACCAATAGGAAGTTATATTCCATGTATGTATAATATGTCAAAATATACTCTACTGTCATGTATATCTAAAAAGAACAAATTAAAAATACAATAAAAAATCAATTATTATTCCATGTTATCAACTTGGCCACATTTAAAAATCTGATGATACCAAGCACTGGAGAGGAAGGAACCAATACAAACTTTCTTCTCAAGATTATAAATTATTTCATCTAGTTTGAAGAGCCATTCTGAATTGGCTAGTGACACAGCAATTGCCCAGAAATCTCACTTCTACTCTAGAAAAGCTCTCAAGCAGAAGACATGAACAGAAATGTTCATTCAGTACTATTTCTATTATAAAAAATATAGATAATCTAAGTCAATATGATAATGGATAAACTATAGCACACTTGTGCAAGAGAATTATATGTAGTAGTCAAAATGAACAAATTAAATTTAAAGGAATATAATTTTGAGATAACTGCCAAACAGAGTTGGACAAAGAAAGCAAGTTTCAGAAAAGTATACACACTATGAAACCACAATATCAAGTTTAAAATCTTGTAAAATAATATATTAGTCTTGGCAGTATATATTGTATAAACTATACAAATAAAAACATGCATGGAATGATTAAGTATTCAAGATAACTGCTATATCTCTAATAAGAGAAAAATACAAAACAAATATGGCAAAATGCTAAGATTTCTATAATTGGATATTATTCAAACTTTTTGACATGTTTGAAATATTTCAAAATTTAAAAAGGATAAAATAAAAGAGGAATACACAAGCCAGGCATGATGGTGCATGCCTGTAATCCCAGTGGCTCGAGAGGATCCTCCTGCTGAGGCAGGAGGATCACAAGTTCAAAGCCAGCCTCAGCAAAACTGAGTTGCTAAGCAACTCAGTGAGACCCTGTCCCTAAATAAAATACAAAATAGGGCTGGGGATTTGGCTCAAGTGCCCCTGAGTTCAATCTCCAGTACTCAAAAAAAAAAAGAAAACAAACAACAACTGTGTATATATATATATAAACTACTTTCAGAAGTTTCTTTGTGGAGTGGTAGGAGTAAAGGGATCAGGCAATTATATCAACAGTAACCAATTAGTTGTACTTTTCTTTTTTTTAACTACTGAACATGAACCCAAGGCATTGCACATGCCAAGCAGGTACTCTACCTATAGCTATACCTATAGCCTAGCTGTACATATTTTGTAGTTTTGTGTTTTACTTTTATTTTCTTCAAAGCAAGTAGTTCGTTTTATAAATTTTCTGTTCTAAATGAAATTTTAGCAAAAAACTAGAGAAACATTTAAAAATATATTGATCAAATCTTAAGAGTCGTTTTGATTTGCACGTCTCTAATTACTAGAGATGTTGAACGTTTTTTCATATATTTGTTGATCAGTCGTATTTCTTCTTCTGAGAAGTGTCTGTATAGTTCCTTAGCCCATTTATTGATTGGGTGTTTGGTTTTGGGGTTTTTTTTTTTTTGGTATTAAATTTTTTTAGTTCTTTATATATCTTGGAGATCAGTGCTCTAGCTGACATGCGTGCAAAAATTTGCTCCCAAAACATAGGCTCTCTCTTGACGACTGATTGTTTCTTTTGCTGAGAAGAAGCTTTTTAGGTTAAATCCATCCCATTTATTGATTCAGTTATGAAGAATACAAGTAACAAGTGTTGGCGAGGATGTGGAGGGAAAGGCACACACATACTTCATTGATGGGACTGAAAATTGGTGCAACCAATCTGGAAAGCAGTATGAAGATTCCTTAGAAAACTTGGAAAGGAACCACCATTTGACCCCCCCCAGCCCACCCCTCGGTCTATACCCTAAAGATTTAAAAACAGCATATTACAGTGACACAGTCACTTCAATATTTATAGCAGCACAATTCACATTTGTTAAAACTGTGGAAGCAACCTAGATGCCCTTCAATAGATGAATGGATAAAGAAACTGTCGTATCTATACACAATAAAATATTACTTAGCATTAAAAGAGAATAATATCATGGCATTTGCAGGAAAATGGATAGAGTTGGAGAATTATCATGCTAAGTGAAGTAAGCCAAAGCCAAAAAAACAAAGGCCCATTGTTTTCTCCGATTAGTGGATGCTGATCCATAATGAGGGTGGGGGTGGGGAGCATGGGAGAAATGGAGGAACTTTGGATAGAGCAAAGGAGAGGGAGGGCATGGGAGGGGGCATGGAGGTAAGAGAGATGGTGGAATGAGATGGACATTATTTCCCTAGGTACATGTATGAAGGCACGAATGTTGTGACTCTACCTCGTGTACAACCAGAGAAATGAAAAATTGTGCTCCATATGTGTACTGTGAATTGAAATGCATTCTGCTGGTTAAAAAAATAAAAAGACCCAAAAAAAGTCACCAAGAAAAAATATATATATTGATCACTATCAGAATAGGTAATTGCTGCCTTCATAATAATATGAAACTTCAACATATTATTTTAATTTTGAATTGCATTTTTAGCTTAAATCTCTCTAATTTTTTTAAAGACAATTGTTAAAATAGTGGTTTTATCTTACAAGATTAAGGAAACAACATTGCTGCAATTATGAAGTTTTCCCACTAGTCTGTGCTATGGCACTTTGTTTAATCTGGCTCAACTCAGTTCACTGTATATCGGTATTGCATATAGTTAACCTACTTTTTCCTCTAAAAAGTATATTAAATGTTCATTAAAAATGTGTAAAATAAAAACTCAGGCAAAATGATCTGAAACAATACCATTATTCTATATTACAAAATGTGATGTTGATTAAAATAATTATTTTCCATTGCATATTGACTGATTGAAAAATTCAGTAGAGGAAATGTAAAGAAACATACTATAAGCTGACAGTTCATTTTTCCATAATGTAGAAGAACTTACAAGTTATGATGAAAAAACTATAGAACTATAAATCATTTCAATATTAAAGTAAATTTTTGATTACAAAACAGAGGAAAGCAAGTTTAATTTTTCTTGAAATAGTAGACATATGCACCTAGAATACTTGATTAAAAAGAGACCAGAACATGAGGATTTCTGAAAAGGATATCCTATAAAAGGAAGGGGACAAGACATAACTATTTGAAGGTTTACAGAAGGTAAAGAAGATGTCACTTTACCAAATTGGAAGTGTATATCTAGAGGCAATGATGGTGAAACACTAATGAAATATAGTGATATGAAGAACACTACAATACTTTTAAGGATGAGAAATTTTTTAGAAGTTGTGTTAATTCAGAGGAGGAAAAGCTCAGAGCATAAAGTTTCATTTACCTGATTCTCAGATTCTTGCTAATAATTCTTTAAATACTTTAAGATTAATGATCAAAACTACTTGGGATTCTCCATGGTTTCTTGCAAATGAGTTTCCAGGAGCCATGGACTACTAGATGAACTTTCCTTTGCAAAGTGTGCTTTTGGCTCCTGCACTGCTAGAAGATAATAACATCATTAATCACATAATCATCTGACTTACTCCAAATGTAGGGCAGGTCCAACTTAGCCCATCCAAGGGATAACTACTACTGTAAGAAAGACAAACCATATCACAATACTATAATAGCACAAAATCTAAAGCACAGCTTTATATCTAAGTTTTAGTGCATTTTTATTTTGATTTATCTCAAATTTAAATCCAAAATTGAATTCTAGGGGCTGGGATTGTGACTCAGTGGTAGAGCACTTGCCTGGCACATGTTAGGCACTGGGTTCGATCCTCAGCACCATATTAAAAATAAAAATAAAAATAAAGCCAGGTGCGGTAGCACATGCCTGTAATCCCAGCACTTTGGGAAGCTTAGCACCCTCAGCAATGGTGAGGTGTTAAGCAACTCAGTGAGACCTTGTCCCTAAATAAAAAATACAAAATAGGGCTGGGGATGTGGCTCAGTGGTCGAGTACCCCTGAGTTCAATCCCCGGTACCAAAAAAAACAAAAACAAAAAAAAAAACTGCATACTAGCATTGCCTAGATTGGGGACAACTGACGAGGCCTTTTGGCACACACCTCTCAGCCACTGGATATGGCTGCCCAGGAAAGGCATCACCTCTGGTAGGATTCTCTCTGCAGCTGAGGCTACCTTGAAGGGGTTGACAGCTGAATCTGTCTGCTCTCCATTACTCACACCTGGCCAGCACATCCTTCTTTAAAGGGGGTTCTGGGCTACTATACCCATCTCTATCAAGGTCCTTGAGCCAAAGCACTGAAAAGAGAACAGGTCTTAATTGAATGTTGAAGTCTGAATATGATTAGCATTAACATGTTTTTCCTCAAAGTGAAGCTTAATTTCTCAAATGAAACCATTCTTAGAGCAAAAAGTAGAAACACACTCAAGGTGTAGGAGGACAGAGATTCAACAGAACATATTTTAAGGCAATACCAAGAGAAAAATAAAGCTGATTTCTGTTTGGGCTCTTCAAAGTTTGGCCCCCATGACAGATTGAATTAATGGTCTCAGTTCACTATACTTCCCTGTAATCATACTCTTTTCCATGTAGCTTTTCAATTCTTCCCATTAAAGATTCTCCAACCCTTGACCACATGACTTGCTTTCAGCAATAGAATGAAGCAGAAATGATGGTAAAACTGTTCCAATCTAGACTTTAAGAAGCCTTCAAAGTTTCTGCTTGCTTAGCTCATCTGTTAACTACCATGAGCAGGACACACCTTTGTTCACTGGCCTCAGGAACAGAATGGAGCAAACAATATTCTCAAGAAAATGAAAAGATAATGAATAGAATGGGAAAAATACTTGCAAATTATATATCTGATAAGGGTGTAGTAACTAGAATATATATATTTTAAAAAACTCTTAAAAATTAATAACCTAATTTAGGGTTGAGATGTGGCTCAGTGGTAGAAAACATCTCTGAACACATGAAACATCTCTCGTGTTCTCAGTGGTAGAACACGAGGCCTCAGTTAGATTCCCAACAATTCAAGAATGAAAAAAAAAATAGGGGTGACAAGGGAATTTTAAATGGGCAAAGGACTTGAATATTTCTTCACAGAATATACACATATGGTCAACAAATAAGTGAAGAGATGCTCAATGTCATCAGTCATTGGGGAAATACAAATAAAAACTACAATGAGATACCACTTAATACCCACTGGAATTAATATAAGCCAAGCACAAAAGGTTACATATTAAATAAATACATTTTTATCAATTGTTCAGAACAGGTAAATCCATGGAGAAAAAAAGTAAATTAGAGATTGCTAGGGTGTGGGAGGAGATGGGAATGACTGCTAAAGGATACAGGGTTTTGGAGTTTGGAAGGGTATGAAAACATTCTAGAATTAGATAATCATGGTCATGCAACATTGTTAATATACCAACTTGTATATTTTAAAATAATGAATTTATGTTTTATGAATTGTATCTCAATTTAAAAATTAAGAAGAAATACTTCTAAAGAAAATCTCAGACCCAGATGAGTTTTATCTTATTTGGGACTTCTCTAGATTTTGAGCCCAAAATCTGGATGAAAAGTAGTTTCTTTATTCAAAAAATGATCCCAAAAAGTACATTGAAAGACTGAGGAAGTGGAACACAGAAGGGAAGAAAAATAATAAATATTACTTAAGGAATAACTTATTTGGCAAGGGGAGACAAATGGAACTTGGCCATGATGGAATCTTCTCAGAATCAAACCCACTAAGTGTCAAGAAGACTGGGGTATACATTAGCTAATGGAAATCCTGTCTCTCTCCTTTAGGTTAGGCCTGTTTTCATGACCACAAAATGCTCTAAGGCAGAAAGATTTAGGAAGCTACTGACATGCTCAAGAGCTACTTACAAGTGTCATCCAGGGTGGGTTTTAGGCATATGAGTAGAACACCTATAACAACTGCTAGTTTTACAAATGACTTCTACCAAAGGAATTATTAATTTATATATTATAAAATTGTTCCACACAATTAAATTTTAAATGATAATAAAAGCCATATAACTTATCTTATAAGCCTAATGGAGTTTTGACATAAAATAAGCAAAGCACAGGTCAATTCCATTCACATACATTAGGAGCCAAAACATAAGGCAGTACTTAAATAACAAAATCCTAGACAACTAGAATTTATATCATAATCAACACTCTTTACCCCCAGGGATGTAAAGATGGTACAACATCAGAAAATTCAGTAGCCGGGCGCGGTGGCTCACGCTTGTAATCCCAGCACTCAGGGAGGCTGAGACAGGAGAATCGCGAGTTCAAAGCCAGCCTCAGCATTGGCGAGGTGCTAAGCAACTCAGTGAGACCCTGTCTCTACATAAAACACAAAATAGGGCTGGGGATGGGGCTTAGTGGTCGAGTGCCCCTGAGTTCAATCCCCAGTACCAAAAAAAAAAAAAAAAAAAAAAAGAAAATTCAGTTATATATTTCAAAATGTTAACTGAAAAAAGGAAAAACTCATATCTCAAATAATAAAGAAAAAGCACTTGCTAAGGTGCAACACCATTTTAGAGCTTAAATTCTTAAAATATTAAGAATATAAGTATATTTCTTTAACTTGGGAATTGAAATAAAAATCAAAGGACTTTCTTTAGGTTGGTGGAGACTCTATATCAAAATATGTTAGCAAAGATTATACTTGATGGAGAAGTTTTAGGTCCATTCCCTTTAAGTTTGCATCATACTGGACCAAATAAAATTACGCATTCTCAAATACTTCCTTGAAGTATAAAATAATATATGTTTACAAGATTAAAGTAAACAAAACAGGGCTGGGGTTGTGGCTCAGTGGTAGAGCACTTGCCTCGCACGCAAGAAGCACTGGGTTCGATCCTCAGCACCACTTACAAAATACGTAAATAAATAAAATAAAGGTTTAAAAAGATCTTATTTTTAAAAAAAAAGAAAGTAAGCCAGGCGTGGTGGCACAAGCCTGTAATCCCAGCACTTAGGGAGGCTGAGACAGGAGAATCGCGAGTTCAAAGCCAGCCTCAGCAACGGCGAGGCGCTAAGCAACTCAGTGAGACCCTGTCTCTACATAAAAACATAAAATAGGGCTGGGGAGGTGGCTCAGTGGTCGAGCGCCCCTGAGTTCAATCTCCAGTGCCCCTCCCCCCCAAAAAAGAAAGAAAGTAAACAGAACAATATGAGATAACAAAACTATAAAATGCTCCATAAATAGGAGATGACAGAAAAACACTTCAGCACAGTTACGTTGTTAATGATCTCAATAACTGGGAAAGTGTAAATAAAACATAATGTGGATTTTTTCATCTTAATAAAGTTACCAATTTTATAAAATATACACAATAATGAAGTTAATTTAAAGTTAATTTAAACAATAAAGCTACCAATTTTTAAACAATATTTTCAAATCTAATTAACTAGAAACTGCAAATAAATTTATCTGGCAGTCCTATTCTGCATGTAATCGTGACTAGTTCTCATATGTATTTACTGCAAATAATTGGGAAATATCTTGAGAAGAAATATGTGGATGCTTCTTGTTATATACAGAAAATGTGCAATACATTTGCAGATTTAATACTGATATAAACGGACTTATGTCCAGAACTAATGTACAATACTTGCTTACTAAATGTCCAGAGGTTTCTTCTATGTTTAGGGAACATTAGGCATACTACAATTTTAAGTCATGACTAAAACAGACATTGGATAAATACATTTTGAAAAAAGGTATAGCGTAAACCTAATTCTGACTGCAGTAATCCTGGAAAATGTGATTTGAGGGTAAGGAACAATTGAGATTATCATTTTAAACTCATGTTCTTTATAAAAATATCTCAAACCCCAATAAAGTATATCAGACCTTTAAAAGTGATGTGCAGTCTTATACTAAATGCTATTTAATAACTTGCATTTGTTAAAAGTTATAAAAATTTAAGAAGGAAGATATGAGAATAAGCAAGAAGATGCTGTTGGACATACAACCATTCTGGGAAAGAGACTTTTAATTGTAAAAGTATGCATTGCTCCAGAGAATCCCCAAGAGGCATTGGTGTTGAAACATTATCAAACAACAGTATGAAAGCATTTCTCTTGAAGTATCATTTATTTACAAAATATTCAAACCCTAGAGAAAGTTATTAATGTTATAAGGAGAAAACTGAAAGTAATAGTAACTTATAAGCAGTTGTTCAAAGCAGGCTTTGAAAAACTTTTACAAATTAATATTGCTCACTGCTAAACACAAGAAATCTTACACAACAAAAGTAGGTTATTATACCTATTCTATAAGTTAATAGCAAAAAAGATGTTAGCTAGTAAATTCATCACTGTTATTTTATTAAATCCTCATAATGATAACCACTGTACTTTACAGAGCTCCTAAAGTTGCAGGAAGCACTGTTCGGATTATGGCAGATGATATTACTTGCAGATACATCATCTAGTGATTCCAGTGATTCTCAATCATAATGAGAACAACATAGCTGATGAAATTATGACATATACAAGAAACATGCCCAGGAATCAACTGGTGAAGAGATTTCTAAACTGTGCATATTCATCTTCAAGTTATTTTTGTTTTAGTTAGCAACATATCTTCATGAATAGAGTTGGATCAGTGAGTAATCACAAGAAATATATTATGGGTAAGACTTCTAACTTTAAACTCTACATTGAAAACACTTGTCTTCATAAAGAAAATGTTGATCCCTAATGAGAGTATCAGATGTTACCACTAAAAGAGAAATTATTATTAGTATAATATCAATATAAAATATTAAATGTTTTCAAGTAATGTGTGAGTAAATGAAGTCCACTCAGACATATTTTTAAAATACTTTTTTAGTTGTTGATGGACTTTTTTTTTCCATTTATTTATATGTGGTGCTGAGAATCAAATGCAGTGCCTCACACATGCTAGGCAAGCACTCTACCTCTGAGTCACAACTCCAGTCCCCATAATTTCTGTCATAATAAGATTATCAAAGAATATGTTGAAAAGTAAAATAAGACTTGCTGACAGTTTCATTTGGCTGATGAATTTGACAAAAAGAATGGCTTTGCCTGTTAGCTAATATGTTCCATTTTCTATAAACTGAAAGCTAAATATGCAGTTCTAAGATACTTCTAAAAATAATTTAAAGTATATGAAAAGATATATAATCCCAGCCCTTAGGGAGGCTGCGACAGGAGAATCACGAGTTCAAAGCCAGCCTCAGCAACGGCGAGGTGCTAAGCAACTCAGTGAGACCCTGTCTCTACATAAAACACAAAATAGGGCTGGGGATGTTGCTCGGTGGTCGAGTGACCCTGAGTTCAATCTCCAGTACTAAAAAAAAAAAAAAAGACAAATTAATTTTACTAAAATAAGTTATAATTATTAAGGGTACTAAAATAAACATTTCCAAACCCTTTTTGAGTTAAGTATATTGGTGTCTCTGACTATAAGAATAATAATAATAGTCATTTGATAGAGTCTTGGTAACACCTTTCTGTTGTAACTCCCAGAAATGAACAGAATAAATCACAAACCAGTTAATAATTTTGTGAGTAGTGTTTTCAATTTTTTACTTTCATCAAATTGAAGAAAATCCTAAATTAGTGATCAACTGGTATATAACAAAATTATTTTTGATAATAGATTACTATTTTTTTGTCACCTAGCTTGGAAAGAGTTTGAGGAAATGAGTAAATTATTACTACCAAACTCCTTTTATTCACATTCAGTCATTAATGTGAACAAATTTCCTCAGCACTTACATCTATAAAATTAAAATAGAATTGATGCTGAATTCCATCTCAGTCTCTAGATTTATGAACAACTTTGAAAGAAAACTGGATTGGCCCATCTCCAAAAAAATTCTTATATTTTATAATTTTAATCAAAATTTATATTTGTGTTAATTTTAACAAATTGCACATTAGTAATTACCAATTACTGATGATTCAATTCAGTAGAAAATTTTCAAAACTTTAAGCCCAAGTGTCAAAGAAAATTTTAAATGTTTCACTATTTCTGCATATTTTGTTGGAACAGACTATTAAAAGATAATGTTTAAAGAGATGTAGTCATGTATATTCTATCACTGGAAATCCAGGTAATTGCTAACACAAGAACATATTACATGTGTATAAAATACTGTGGAGGAGGTGGAATGTACATAAAAATTCAAGGAAAAACAAAAAAAACTTTCAGCTGTCAAAAATTTTATTCAGGTGTTTGATTTTTTTATACTCATGGATGTTATCAAACTGCTAAGTTATTTAGATTCCATTGGATATATATTTTTATGAGGCTCCAACAATTTTACTGTAAATATCAATATTGATAATATGGTAGAATCTGTACATCCTGCAACTAAACACATGATGCAAATGTAAAATATCATCATAAAAATATATAAGGAGATTAAAGACTTAAAAATTAGAGACTTGAAATAAACACATTTCAAGATCAGTGTCTGAACTACCACCTCAGCTACTACTAAAAACATTGAGCTTCCTCCACCCCCACAATCCCATATTATACAGATTTCCCAATCCACAACCATTTTATAGTAAGCTAAAGTGTACAATATTTTCAGAGTTGTGTAGACTGTAAACCTCCACCCTCTACAAGAAGTACCAGGTCTTACCTACTAAGTCATTTCTTCCCTTCCCCATCAGTTGGCTGGCAAGAAGACAATGGGCATCTAGGTTAATTAAGCCATCATAGCTTATCTAGTAAAGTTCACTAATTTTCTATTTAATCACTTTTAAAGTTGTTTTTGTGGTAAAATGTATTTCAAGCTCCAACTTAACAGATAAAGAATGTATATTCTTCCCCACTCTTCCCCATCTGAATCTTAGTAGTAAATATTTTGACAGTATGAAAAACTACATATTCCTAAACATATACAGAATATTAGCTTTCTATGTTGACCTAAAACAATACCTATCTAAATGAATCATTTGCCATTCATTCTAAATTAAAGTACAATAGGTGGATATGCAATCTGGGCCAGGGAAAGTGTTCATATTTAGGAGTCATTTCTTATTTAATGTTTTAAGCCACCAGCTACCTGTACATAAATTTATACTTCATGCACATACTATGGAAATCTAGGATTCATGATATTGATTTCTGAGTATGTTAACACTAACAAAAAAGCCATTCTAACAGGAGAGTAATTTTGATTTGCATCTAATTGCTAGCGATGTTGAACATTTTTCATATATTTATTGATCGATTGTATATCTTCTGACAACTGTCTATTCTGCTCCTAAGCCATTTATTGATTGGGTTGTTTGTTTTTTGGTATTAAATTTTTGAAGTTCTTTATATATCCTGGAGATTAATGCTCTATCTGGTATGCATGTGGCAAAAATTTAATCCCAAAATGTAGGCTCTCTCTTGAACTCATTGTTTCTTTTGCTGAGAAGAAGCTTTTTAGTTTGAATCCATCCCATTTATTGATTCTTGATTTTCTTTGTTGCACTTTAGGGGTCTTGTTAAGGAAGTCAGGTCCTAATCTGACGTGATGAAGGTTTGGGCCTACTTTTTCCTCTATTAGGTGCAGGATCTCTGGTCTAATTCCTAGGTCCTTGATCCACTGCAAGTTTTGTGCATGGTGAGAGATAAGAGCTTAATTTCATTGTGCTGCATATGGATTTCCAGTTTTCTCAGCACCATTTATTGAAGAGGTTATCTTTTCTCCAATGTATGTTTTTGGCATCTTTGTCTAGTATGAGATGACTATATTTATGTGGGTTTGTCTTTGTGTCTTCTATTCTGTACCATTGGTCTACATGTCTATTTTTGTGCCAATACCATACTGTTTTTGTTACTATAGCTTTGTAATATAGTTTAAGCTCTGGTAGTGTGATGTCTCCCGCTTCACTCTTCTTGCTAAGAATTGCTTTGGCTATTCTGGGTCTCTTATTTTTCCAAATGAATTTCATGATTGCTTTTTCTATTTCTATAAGAAATGGCATTGGGATTTTAATTGGGATGACATTGAATCTGTATAGCACTTTGAGTAGATGGCCATTTTGACAATATTGATTCTGCCTATCCAAGAGCATGGGAGATCTTTCCATCCGCTAAGATCTTCAATTTCTTTCTTTAGTTTTCTGTAGTTTTCATTGTAGAGATCTTGTCACCTCTTTTGTTAAACTGATTCCCAAGTTTTTTTTTTTTTGCTTTTGTTTTTGTTTTTTTGAGGCTGTTGTGAATGGGCTAGTTTTCCTAATTTCTCTTTCAGAGGATTCATCGCTGATGTATAGAAATGTATTTGATTTCTGGGTATTGGTTTTATATCCTGCTACCTTTCCGAATTTATTTATTGATTCTAGAAGTTTTTTGGTAGAATTTTTTGGATCTTCTAAGTATAGAATCATGTCATTGGAAAATAATGATAGTTTGAGTTCTTCTTTTTCTATTCATATCCCTTAAGTTTCTTTTGTCTATCTAATTGCTCTGGCTAGAGTTTCAAGGACTATGTTGAAGAGAGGTGGTAAAAGAAGGTATCCCTCTCTTGTTCCCATTTTTAGGGGGAATGCTTCCAATTTTTCTCTGTTAAGGATGATGTTGGCTTTCAGTTTAGTGTAGATAGCTTTTACAATGTTGAAGTATGTTCCTACTATCTCTAGTTTTTCTAGTGTTTTAAATATGAAAGGGTGCTTTTTTTATTTTTTTATTTTTTATTTATTTATTTATTTATTTATTTATTTATTTACTTATTTATTGGTACTGGGGATTGAACTCAGGGGCACTCAACCACTGAGCCACATCCCCAGCTCTATATTGTTTTTTATGTAGAGACAGGGTCTCACTGAGTTGCTAAACACCTCGCCGTTGCTGAGGCTAGCTTTGAACTCGTGAGTCTCTTGTCTCAGTCTCCCAAAGTGGCTGAGATTACAGGCGTGAGCCACCATGTCCAGCTAGGGTGCTATGTTTTGTCAAGTGCTTTCTCTACATCAATTGATATAATCATCTAATTCTTATCTTTAAGCCTATTGATGAGATGGATTACGTCTATTGATTTCCATATATTGAACCAAACTTGCATCTCTAGAATGAACCCCACTTGATCATGGTGCACTATTTTTTTAATATGTTTTTGTATGCGATTTGCCAAAATATTATTAAGAATTTTTGCATCTATGTTCATCAGAGATATTGGTCTGAAATTTTCTTTCTTTGATGTGTCTCTGTCTGGTTTTAATATCAGGTGATACTTTCCTCATAGAATGAGTTTCAAAGGGTTCTTTCCTTTTCTATTTCATGGAATAATTTGAGGAGTATTGGAATTAATTCTTCTTTGTAGATCTTCTAGAACTTGGGTCAAAATCTGTCTGGTCTAAGGCTTTTCTTGGTTGATAGGCTTTTAATGGTGTCTTCTATTTCCTTGCTTGAAATTGATCTGTTTAAATTATGTCCTCCTGGTTCAGTTTGGGTAGGTCATATGCCTCTAGAAATTTTTTGGTGTCTTTGGGGTTTTCTATTTTACTGGTGTATAAATTTTCAAAATTATAAATTATAAATTCTAGTTATCCTCTGTATTTCAATAGTATCTGTTGTGATATATACTTTTCATCACAAATGTTAGTAATTTGAGTTTTCTTTCACCTGTTTTTTAGGGTTGCTAAGAGTTTATCTATTTTATTTTTTTCACAAAACCAGCTTTTTATTTTGTCAATTTTTTGAATTATTTCTTCTGTTTCATTGATTTCCACCCTGATTTTAATTCTTCCCTGTCTTCTACTTCTTTTTTTTTTGGTACTGGAGATTAAACTCAGGGGCACTTGACCACTGAGCCACATTCCCAGCCCTATTTTGTGTTTTATATAGAGACAGGGTCTCACTGAGTTGCTAAGCACCTTGCCCTTGCTGAGGTTAGCTTTGAACTTGCGATTCTCCTGTCTCAGCCTCCCTAAGTGCTGGGATTACAGGCTTGCGCCACCGCGCCCGGCTTGTCTTCTACTTCTTTTGGTGCTGGTTTGTTCCTCTTTTTCTAGGACTTTGAGATGTAGTGTCAGGTCATTTATTTGCTGATTTTTTTTCTTTTAATGAATGAGCTTAATGCAATGAACTTTCCTCTTAGCACTGCCTTCATAGCATCCCAGAGATTTTGATGTGTTGTATTGGAGTTCTCATTTACCTCAAAAAGATTTTTTTTATCTCCTCCCTGATATCTTCTATTACCCATGTGTCATTCAATAGCATAGTATTGAGTCTCCAGGTGTTGGAATAGCTTCTATTTTTTAATCTGATTTCTACTTTCATTCCATTATGGTCAGATAGAATGCAGGGTAATATCTCTATTTTTTGTATGTGCTAAGACTTCTCTGTGGCATAAAACATGGTCTATTTTGGAGAAGAATCCATGTGCTGCTGAGAAAAAAGCATATTCGCTCATTGATGGATGAAATATTCTATATATGTCTGTTAAGTCTAAATTATTGATAGTTTTATTGAGTTCTATATTTTCTTTGTTTAGTTTTTGTTTGAAAGATCCATCCAGTGCTGAAAGAGGTGTGTTAATATTATTGTGTTGTGGTCTATTTGATTCTTATAGTTGAGAAGGGTTTGTTTGATATACATAGATGTCCCATTGTTTGAGGCATAGATATTTATGATTGTTATGTCTTGTTGATGTATGGTTATACTCCCTTAAGCAGTATGAAATGTGCTTCTTTGTCCTTTTTCATTAACTTTGGTTTGAAGTCCACGTTATCTGATATGAGGATGAAAACCCCTGCTTGTTTACACAGTCCATGTGAGAGCAATGTTTTTTCCCACCTTTTCATCTTCAGGCTGTGGATGCCTTTTCCTGTGAGATGAGTCTCTTAAAGGCAGCATATTGTTAGGTTTTTTTTAATACAATCTGACAGTCTATGCCTTTTAATTGATGGGTTTAGGCCATTCACATTCAGGGTTATTATTGAAATATAATTTTTATTCCTGGTCATTTTGTTTTTTAACATGACTTGGTTTTCCCTTTGATTGGCCTTTCCTTTAGTGTAGTTCCTCTCTTTGCAGATTTTCATTGTTATCATTTCCTCCTCATGGAATATTTTGCTAAGAATGCTCTGTAGTGTAGGCTTTCTCACTGTAAATTCTATTAACTTTTGTTTATAATGAAACGTTTTTATTTCATCATCAAATCTGAAACTTAATTTTGCTGGATATAAGATCCTTGGTTGGCATCCATTTTCTTTCAGAGCTTGGTACATGTTTTTCTAGGATCTCCTGGCTTTGAGGGTCTGGGTTGAAAAATCTGCTGAGATCTGAATTGATCTCCCCCTATATATAATTCCTCTCTCTTGCAGCCTTTAAAATTCTATCCTTATTCTGTATGCTAGGTAGTTTTCATTATAATGTGTCTTGATGTAAATTTGTTTTAATTTTATATATTTGGTGTCCTGTAAGCCTCTTGTATTTGATTTTCCAATTCATTGTTCATGTTTGGTAAATTTTCTGATATTATTTCATTGAAGAGATTGTGCATTCCTTTGGTTTGAAACTCTGTGCCTTCCTCTCTCCCAAAATACTTTGATTTGGTCTTTTGATGCTATCCCATAACTCTTGGATGTTCTGTTCATGGTTTCTTACCATCTTTGCTGTGTGGTCAACTTTACTTTCAAGATTGTGTATTTTGTCTTCATTATCTGAGGTTCTGTCTTCCAAGTGATCTAATCTGTTGGTGATGCTTTCTATTGAGTTTTTTATTTGATTTATTGTTTCCTTGATTTCAAGAATTTCTTATTGTTTTTTTTTCCTTCTCAACCTCTTTCTTGAAGTAATCTTTTACTACCTGTATTTGCTCTCTTACATCTTTGTTGGAATGATCAATTTTTACCTGTATTTGCTCACTTAGGTTATTCTTTAATGCACAGATCATTTTAAATAAGTACATTCTTAACTCCTTCTCTGACATTTAATCAACTGCACTATCAATAGATTCCATTATTCTAATATCTTGGTTTGTTTGGGGCACTTTCTTCCTTTGTTTTTTCATGTTGATTATGTGTCTTCCTTTCTTGCAGTGTGGATCTGAGGTATTGTAGTTTCTACCCTATAATCTTGTAGTGACCCTGCAGATTACCTGTACCTCACCTTGGTGTTCACTTCTAGTCCCTGGCAGGTGTCCCCAGATAGATGCTACTTCAACTAAAGATGGTGGCAACAGCAGTGGAGTTAACTCAAGAGAGCAGTAGGGGTGGCCCAAGATGGATGCAACCACTTTCAGAGATGGGGCTGAAAGAGTGGGACTTACAATGACTTTAGGCTGCCTGTTCTTAGATGCAGAGCTATGGCATGCTATGCTGTGGTAGGTGGCTGCCTCCAGGCCCTGTCTGTTGGCCTAAGGTGGAGGCTACTACATGGGGAGGGCTATGGCAATGGCTTCAGTGTCTCAAGATGGATGCAGGCCAGAGAGTGACAGTGTAGACCTCTGCTCTGCTCAGGGGTGGTTCTGGGTCTGGGATCTCACACAGGTCAGTGGGAGCAGTTCTGGGCCTGACTTGGGCCTGGGCTCCCAAGTAGGTCCCCGGATCTGGTCCTGGGCCTGGCCTGGGCCTGGGCTCCCCCAGGTCCCCAGAGGTGGTCCTAGGCCTGTGCCTGGGCTCTTGTGCAGGCCAGCAGGGACAGTCCTGGGCCTGACCTGGGCCTCGGCTCCCATATGGATCTCCTAAGATGAGTTTTTAAGAATATACCCTTTTTCATCTTTTCAGAGGTACCTGAGGTATGTAATACCTTTTAGTATTAATATTATTTTTTAAATTGTAAATATAAAATATTCTCAAATTTAATTTTACTATCAATTCTAAATTGCCTCTATTAAGGAAAAATATGTTGGCTTGAAAATTACAGGCAAATTCATACTATATTCACTTAAAATGGATTTCAGTAGTAATATTTATCATAGAGACAATCTGCATAGTTTATGGATAAACTAGAAAATACCTTCCTTTTATCTGCTTTTTTTTAAATCTCCCATTCCTTAGATAGAAGTCACACCTAAATGGGCCATACTTTCATCCTGAAAGTTGTATGTATATATGGCATATAAGGCAGTAATATATTCATCCTATTTTTTTAATTGGGTAAAATTACTTTAATCATGGTACAGTCAAAAAAGAATGGCAAAGTTAAACCTCTTTCCCCTCAGTTCCTATAGGAAATAATCAGTTATGAAGTAAATAAATAAAAATAAAAATAAGAAATTGAGAAAGTAAAATAATACATTTTCCAAAGAAGTAGAGAAAATTATTGCTCTCAATATATTCCCTCTATTAATTTCAAAACAATATTATGGAAGAGTAAAAATATCTTTTATTCATTCAGGAGGACCAACAGTCATACAGAACCACTACAATTTAAAAAAAAAAAAAAGCTTTTGCCTATTCCTCATTCAGACCATCCCATACTAATATTTAGCCAGTATGCAAAGATATGGAGTAATTGCTTAGTGCCCAGGGCCTACTGATTGATGAATAATTTGAATACCTACCATGTACGCATTTCCTATATTTCAGTAATTGTGTTAGACATTTATGATGAATTAATTTAAAAAAATCTCTGCCCTCAGGAAATCAACATGTGAAATGTCTAGGTAAAAAAATAAGTCACAGTACAATATGACAAGGAGAGTAATAATAACATGAAGAAAATACTGAAAAAGAACTGACAAAGCCTTTTAAGGTTTCTGCAAAAAGAAATATCTAAATTGGATTTGGAAGAATCCATGAGTTTGTTGAGTAGACAAAATAGGGAAGGGGACTCTGGACAGAATAAACTACGTGTGAAAAGAAAAGGAAGCATTAAGTAGAATGTGGTCTTCTTGATAAGAGATGCAATTTAAAAGTTCTAAAATTAAAAATTTGCAATACAGAGAAGCAAGAGGTAAGACAGAGAATTTAGTAAAATCCCATTTATGAATGGTCTTAACTTTCAGGGCAATTAAATCCCAATAGCAAATAATAACTTTCCCTCTACCCTATACTCTTCATCAAACAAATGTCAGTGGTTCTTGAATTTCCAAGGAAATTCAAGTGTGTTCTTTAGGCTACCTTCAGTGTATCCCTAGTGAACATTATCTTACTTTTAATTGGCCATTTCCCCACTTTTTCAACATCACAATAAATCCTAGTACTGTTATCGGTTTAACACTAGCCTCACTTGGTGCCATCTTCAACTAAATAAGCTAGCCCTCAGTTTGAAGAACAATGCTCTGGCATTTTTAAAAGGCATACAAACAACTCAGCAAATTTTATTACGTTACATACTTAAAAATAAATTTTGGATAAAAAGTTAAGCCAGTACATCTTCCCTAGCAGACACAATCTCTGAAGAACCAAGGTCAGTTACTCTGTGGATGGCTAAAGTTAACATAGAGCTATTTATAGGGATCAAATTTGGTCAGTTCCCAGGTTAATTACACTCTGGTGGGCTCTCAAATAGTTAAGATCCAGATAGTTTGATGTAATAAAATGCTGAACTTTAATTCCTGCTACAGGTTATATTTACCTATACCTGTAGAAGGCTCTAGACAAGAGCATACTTTTTTTGCCTATGCACATTTTCATCTAGTTTCACCATTCAATATAGGAGCAAGCCTCATTAGTGGAACAGACCCCAAGACATACACCAATGGCTTTTAAAGATCTAATCTATAATACAAAAAATAGACCCTGCTCCAGTGAACACTCTATTAGACTTAAGGAAAGTACTATACTTTGGTACTAGAAACTATTAGTCCCTGAGACATACAAACAAAAAAGCAGCCCCTTAGAATGTACACTGAGGAGTGGGGAACATGTTATAAAGAGATAATTGTCACAATATTTAATTTAACTCTTCACTTTTATTTTCAAAGTTCTCTTATGATTATATGACCAGACCAAAAGAGAGGAAGCTGATATAAACAGAGAAAGAATCACCACGACTGATGCAGCCAGTGTTAGCTAACTTCCTTTTATATGTCTGATACAATTTTTTACATTTTAATAATACTAAAGCTTCATTAAAAATGTTTGTGAAGCTATGGAGAAAAGAGAAGCCTTAAACATTGTTGGTGGAAATGTAAGTTTGCGCAGCCATTATGAAAAACAGTATGGAGCTTCTCAAAAAGTTAAAAATAGAACTGCCTTATGATCCAGTAACCCTACTATTTGGTATGTATCTATAGGAAATGAAATCAGCATGCTGAAGAGATATCTGCACACCTATGTTTACTGTAGCACTATTCACAATAGCCAAAAGATAGAATCAATCTAGGTGTCCATCAAGGAATGAATGAGTTAAAAAATGTAGTATATATACACAATGGAATACTATTTGGCCATGAAAAATAATGTTGTCATTTGTAACAACATGAACATGGAAAACATCATGTTAAGTGAAAAAAGCCTGGTACAGAAAGACAAATACTACATGATTACACTCATATGTGGACACTAAAAATGCTGATATCATAGGAGAGAGTAGAATGGTGGTTACAGAGGGATGGGGGAATGTTTGGCAAACGACATGCAAACACAGAGAAGAAGGAATAAAAGTCCTGAAAGGGCAAATACATAAGGATAGAAAAATAAATAAAAGTGATTGCCTAGGACCAGGGGTTCAGAAACAAGAAAAAGCATGGGAGGTAGAAATTGAGAATGATGGCTAACCATTATGGAGTTTCTTGGGTGGTGAAAATACTCTAAAATTGATTGTGTTAAAAAAATATTGGCTTGTACCCTTTAAAAGTATGAATTATATGATACGTGAATTACATCACAATAAATTGATTTAAATTAAAAATAACCAGAGATTTTCACTAAAGCCAATTATAACCAAGTTGTCAAAAGTCAAAGAGAATTTTGAAAGCAGCAAGAGAAAAGTGGCTTGTCACAGAAAAAAGGGAATCCCAATAAAACTATCAAGAGATTTCTCAGAAAAAATTTTGGAGGGCAGGACAGAGTAGGATGATATATTGAAAATGGTGACCAAAAAAAAGCAAAAGCCTGCCAATAAAGAATAGTATACCCAGCAAAGCTATCCTTCAAATATGAAGGGAAGATAAAGACTTTCACATATAAACAAAAGTTGAGGATTTTATCACTACTAGAACTTTCTTAGAAGAAATGCTGAAGTGAGTTCTTAAAATTGAAAGGAGAAGACATTAGCTAACAACATGAAACAATATGAAAGTGCAAAACTCACTGTAAAGGCAAGAATATATTTAAATTCAGAATACCCAAACACTAATGGTGGTATGCTAATCGCCATTTATTCCAGTATAAAAGCTAAAAGACAAAATGTTCAAAACAATTATAGCCACAATAACTTGTTAATGGGTACACAATACAAAATAGATCAATAATATAAAATATGAAGGAAGGAGAAATTAAAGTGTGGAGTTTTTGTATGCAGTCAAAATTACTATTGGCTTAAAATAGACACTTACAATTATAAAATGCTTTATGTAAGCCTTGTAGTAATTACAAATACTATTTTGGGATTGCCATGTATACTGTATATATGTATCCTAAGGAAATGTATATAGAATGTCAAAGAGATATTTGCACTCTCATATTCATTGGAGCATTATTAATAATAGCCAAGACGTGAAATCCACTTAAGTATTCATCAACAGATGAATGGATAAAGTAAGCATGGTACTTATATACAATGGAATATTATTCACTCTTCCAAAAGAAGGAAATCCTATCAATTGCAACAACATAGATGAGCTTGAAGGACATTATGCTAAGTGAAATAAATCAGGTACAGAAATAAAAGTACTATATAATTTCTCTTCTATATAGTACTATAAAAGTACTATATAATTTCTCTACTATATAATTTTCTCTTCTATATATCTGAAGTCAAACTCAGAAACAGAGTAGAATGGTGAGGGATAGGGGAGGAAGTAAATGGGGAGAGGTTGGTCAAAGAGTACAAAGTTTCCATTATGCAAAATGAATATATTCTGAAGACCTAATATACAGCATTGTAACTATAGTTAATAATACTCTATCACATACTTGAAATTTGCTCAGAAAGTAAATCTTAAATCCTCTCATTGCACACACACTAGGTAACTGTGAAATGATAGCACATATCTAGTTGTCATCCTTGACTCTTTCTTTTTATCTTCTTTATTCAACCACCAAATTTCTCATCTTTCAAGTTTCAGATATGCCACCCTTTAGAACCACTGACACTTTCTCCAATATCAGGCTCAATAATGTCATGACTGATAACTCTAATTGTCTTGGCCTTTCCCCTTCATCTTCACAAATGGCAGTCAAGTCAAGACATCACCTTTGCATTAAAAGATAGTGCCAGCTATATCTTTTTATCGTGACATTCCAGAAGCCTTCAGAAATTTTCTTCTGTCCATTTGTTAGAACTGTGTTACAGAGCCATTCCCAGTTGCAAGGGAAGTTAAGTTTTATATTCTTCCAGATTCTTGCAAATGAGGTTTGCAGGACAGAAGAAAATGAAAAATATCCACTGAGGAGAGTCTACAAGAGTCTGCTGTTGGGCAATTCACAATGACTAAGTTATGGAATCTGTCTAGGTACTCATCGACAGATGAATATATAAAGATAATGTGATATTAAGATAATGTGATATATATATATATATACACACACACACAACAGAGTTTTATTCAACCATAAAAAAATGAAATTATGGCATTTGGTAGTAAATGAATGGAAAGGGAAAACATCATGCTAAGTGAAATAAGACAGACTCAGAGAGTTAAGGGCCAAATGTTTTCTCTCATATGTGGAAGCTAGACCAAAATAAGGGAGAAAAGAAAGAAAGAAAGGGAGGGAGGGAGGGAGAAAGAGAAAGGAAGGGGGGATCCCATAAAAACAGGAGAGATCAGTGGAATAGAGGAAGGGATTAAGAGGGAGGGAGAAGCTGGGTGCAGTGGTGCACACCTATAATCCCAGCACTTAGGGAGGCTGAGACAGGAGAATCGCGAGTTCAAAGCCAGCCTCAGCAATGGTGAGTCGCTAAGCAACTCAGTGAGACCCTGTCTCTACATAAAACACAAAATAGGACTGGGGATGTGGCTCAGTGGTTGAGTACCCCTGAGTTTAATCCCCAGTACCAAAAAAAAGAGGGAGGGAGAAGGGATGGGAAAGGGGAAGAACAGTGGAATGAATCTAATCAAACTTTCTTTCGAACATATATGAATATACCACAGTGAATTTCACCCTCCTGTATATCCACAATGAACTAATTTTTTTTAAAAACACTATAAATAAATAGAACAAAGATCAGTAGAAAAAGGAAAAGGTGTTAACAAGGGAGGGAGAAGGGGAAAGGGTAAGTACTGGAAACTGAATTGGAGCAAATTCCATTCCATACTTGTATAATTGTGTCAAATGAACCCTAATATTATTTATATCTATAATGAATTAATTTTAAAAGTTTTTAAAGAGTCTGCTCGTTCAACTAATCAACATTTCATAAATAAATATTTCACATGTAACACATTCATGTAACTCCTCTCTAAGTGAGGCAATCTCAAAGTCTCATTTACTTATAAAATCTAACTGCAAATCCAGGAACTCTGAAGAACAACAGATTTTTCCAACATACAGTATGAAGTATGCATCATTGTAAATCCATACTAAAAGAAAAACTGTCTATTCCCAACACAATACACCATGTCAGAGAAAATATTCTCATTCAGAAACAGAAGGATAAGAAATATACAGAGGTAAATGTTTGTAGCACACAGCAATCCTTATATGGACAATGGCTTTATTTCCTTGGTTATCCTATCTGGTTACTCCTGATTCAGCTATCTAGGAGATTTCCCCTTGACCATTGTCAATCAAATCTCCTGGTTCCACTTTTTGGAAGTATATCTCTTGTCCATTATTCTCCTTGGCTTTATACAGAGACTTGAGCTGCCAAATATACTGTTCTTGAGTTTGAATAATCAGAGAATGTTTGCTATCTATGTTTAGAGTTTCTCTAGACATAAGCCACATGTGACTATTTAAATTTAAATTATTTAAAATGTAATATTCAATTTCTCAATCTAGATCATTTTCAAGTGTCAATAACTACTTGTGACTGGAAACTACTCTGTTGGATAGTGAAGATATAAAACATTTTCACATTGCTTAAAGTTCTCTTAAACAGTACTGCATATACAATGTCATAATGAGGCCTATTGAATTTTATTTGCAATATTCCAAATTCACAGAATTTTATCACTACACTTTTATCTGTCAGTCAATCCTTAATTAAAATATAGGCTTATAATTATGAAATCTTGTCAGTACATGAAAGTCATTTTAGCTGAGATTTCATCATTAAGTGCTTCACTTCTGGGATAGGTATGTCAATTCATTATAGAAACCACAGATACTAATTAGATCATTATACTTTTTGCGTTAATTCTGGCCATGAAAGTAGCACTAGAGATTCTAAAGGTTCTGAATTGCCTGAATTGTGTTAACTGTTAGTCAGCTAATACAATGGACTGGTAGAAAGTTCATAAGTTCTCTGGGAAACCTGCTCTAGATCGAGAATGATGCACAGTTTGAGACATGTCTACAGAAATTGACCCATATATAAGTCACAACTACCTCTAAAGCTTAGTAAAAAAAAAAAAAAAAAAAAAAAAAAAAAAAAAAAAAGATAGAAATTGCAGTGTCCTCTTTTCTACTCAGAAATTTCATTCTAAACCCACATTCAGTATTTGCCAACATATGCATCACCCCCAAACAAGTAACTGATGATTTAGAAAGGAACAAAAAGGCTTCAAATGATTAATAAAAGAAGATACTGCTTAGAAGATCTCAGCTAAAGGGTTTGGGTTTTATGCCAATTGGAAATTGGAAAACTTAAAAAGACTTCTAGGTTTAGTTTGATTCATTAAAAGAAACCAAAATAGAAAGGTTTTCGTCTACTTGTAGTAACTCCAGTCTCCAGAAGAGATCTAAATCCAAATCTAACCCCTCATGGTAGAACAGTAGCAGATTAATGAAAGCTAGCCTGAAGTCTAGTCCTACCAACCTGTGTCACCTATCTTTAAATTATAAATATTTCTAATGTAAACATAAGAATATAGGGCAGATATTTTATCAACTTCTAAAACATATTATTAAGAAAAATATATTAAATATTATCAACTGCCAAATACATACTTCAGGAAAAAGATTAAAGGAATTCTTATCACAATGAGGAATGCTATGAGATCTTGAAAAAATATTAAATTCTAAAATGTCAAGCCTCTTTAAAAATCAGATAATCAATTTTCATCAAAATAAAATGTGTTTTTCAATAAAATCAGCATGCTTAAGTATGCCATAATGTTTAGCAATTATCATGCAATACAACTGTAACAAAATACTTAAAGCATATAAATTAAATATAGCTATAAAACTAAAATTGGCAATAGGAACAATAAAGAAAAAAATCATATTAGACAGGAAAAAAAAGACTCTAACCACTTTGTCCTCCTGGTGTGGTTATCCACGAAAGCAAGTTAAAAAGACAGAAAAGACAAAACAAAAAAGAAATTATTAATTCCATTCTTAAATAAGTCTTAATGAAATAAAAACTCTGAAAATGTTTAAATCACATTTTGACTGAAATCTAAAAGTTTAGATTTTAAATTAAAAATTTTAGGAGGGAAATTTTTCCATGTATTTTATACAATTCAAGCAAGAGCATGCTACTAAGATATATAAACAAAATAATTTCCATAAAAGCAATCAAATACACAAGTATCAGAAAAATACATTGCCTTTTTCACAAATAAAATCCTAATTAAATTGAAGGAAAAAACTAAAAAATATTTTGAAATAAAGATTTTGGGTACAAAGATAATTAAACACAGTCTCATTGTTTATCATTAATTTCATCATCTACTATAAAAAGTAAACAAAATATAATTTTACATGAATTATGCATATTGCTTCTAAAAGTTATTTCTGACTCATTAACTTAGAAAGCTATTAAACTTAATGCGGCTAAAAAGAAAAAATTTAATTAGAATAAGTCACTAAATGGGGCTGGGACTGTAGCTCAGTGGTGGAGTGCTTGCCTAGCATGTGTGAGGCACTGGGTTCGATTCTCAGCACCACATATAAATAAAAATAAAGTTCTATCAACAACTAAAATGTATATATATTAAAAAAAGAATAAGTCACTAAAGATATAATATTATTATAATTAGCACTTGTGGGTCATAACTTACCACTATTGTAAATGTGAAAAATAAAATGGTAAGATATGCAATTTAGTCAAAGGAACCTATTTATATATACCTAAAACTAAACCCAATTGTTATATTTTTTAATATAAAATAATTATAATAAAAATGCAATAATAACTTGATATAAGAATCTATATAAATTAAAAACCAAAATCATGTTTTGAGGTATTTCTCTTCCTTTGAAATACAGGTGGGCAGTATAACATTTGTGACTGAGGAATGGCAATCACATAAACCTATCTTAAAATCTTGCAGCTTTAAAGAACATTTCAGCTGTACATCTTGCCTAATTTCCCTAAGCTCTCTATCCTTTACTTTACTCTCATGTGCAAAATAGAGAATTAATATTTACTTTATAGAGTTTTTGGGGAAATTAAGTAAAATAACATGTAAAGCTCTCAGTATAGGGCCTGGCCCATAATTCCATACCTGATAGTCTAGTCTATTAAAAAATGGGATATTATATAGAACGGACAGAATTGTATCCTTTACATCACTGTGTTCTTGATTGCTTCATTTGTTATAAATGTTAAAGCTAAAGATGATATAAAAGCTATTGTCTACGATCAAAAACATCACCAACCATTTAGTTCAACAAAAGTCCTTCACAGAACAGTCATTACATATGGATCAGATATTACACTAGATGGCTAAGACACTAAAAAAAAGTAAGATAGATTTTGCCTTGAAGGAACTAAATATGGCAAGAGCAAAAAAAATCATTGCAAAACAAAAATTTTTTGAAAGTAAGAGAATAGCAAAGCACAATGGAAATACAAATAATAGAAAAGATCACAGTACTTAGAGAAAGAAGGAATAAAAAGAATCTGAGATATAAGCAGGGCTTTAAAGAATAATGAAAAGAATCTCAGGAAAACTAGTGAGGGAAAATATTTCTTCCAAGGCTATGGCATATGCAAAAAGCAGAAAACACAAACAGACTGACAAATTTGAAACTACAAGTAATTTGAAATGACTAGATTAACAGATACAGTTGAACTGAAGTTTCCATTGTTTACCAAATGCGGCAAAATGCAAAAGCATAACATTTCCACAGGTAATGCACATTTCAGAGAACAAAAAACAAAGGAAGGAAGAGAGGGAGGGAGGGAGGGAGGGAAAACCATAACTAATAGATTTGCTAATAGTAAATACCCATTAGCAGATAAAAACAAGTTTAATTTCAGCTATTAAATTGTCACTTTGGAATTGTCACTTTGTTTGATATCCCAGAGATTTTTACATCCAGAGGCAAGGTACTCTTTAAATTGAGATTTGGTAAGATTGAGAAGCATTTTTTCATTAGAAAAGTAGAAAAGAATTTACAAAAGTGAGCTAGAAAAGAAAAATCCAAACAGAAAATGTTCTCAGATCAATTGATTTTAAGAATACATGTGGAAATCTTACCTCTTGAAGTTATTCACACCATCTACTCCCAGAGATGAGTAGAGGTATATTTCCTCAGTATACCTTCCACAGTAAAGGTATACTACCTCACTTTCAAGAACAATGTGATATTCTCTGAATATTAAAAAAAAAAAACATGAACTCATCTAATTCCTGAAGAGAAATAACCCCAAATTGGAACCAACAGAGGCATACTTCATAGGCATACTTGCTTCTTTAGATAGTAGTTACCATAGATTATTATGGTACACGGGTAATTGGTTGAACAGGTGAGCTGAAGCAGGTGAAAACTACTTAAAATATGTCACAATATAGGGAGGAACTAAGCTCATGGAAACTTGGAAAATACTTTCTTTTATGCTTGGCTCAAACTTTATTTTGCTTCCTTTCACAGTACTAATATGCATTAGGAAATAGAAATAATCCTAGTTCTACAAGTTAAACTTTTTTTTTAAGTCACTACATTATCCTGCACCATTGGAAAGGTCAACATCAGTAAAATAAAACAATTCTCCTTTCCTGTTAAGTTCTACAACTATTTTATAATAATCTTCTAACACAGTCTAGGTTATTCAGTCTATAGGCATAATATTGAGAGTCTATCTAATATGATATTTGCTTAATGATGACCCTGTAAATTATAATATTCCGATAAGCTTGTCTGCATTATCTATTCCTCAAATTCCTATGAATACAGTTTTCTAAAATAGGTACCCTCAACACCTCCATGTTATACAGATGTGAAAATGAATAAAAAACAAAGTTTAATTCCCAATACATACTACATATAATAACTTCCAATAATAACCAGTAAATAATTACCTAAATGGTAGAAATAATTGTCTACATGAATATAATTTTCAGGTACATCAAGAATTATGCAAGTAATATAATATAAAAATATTAAACCAAGAAAACACCTTAGAAATCATTTAGATCAATGACTTCATTTTACAGCTTATAAAAGCACTAGGAGATGAAATGACATGTCAAATTAACAGGTAAAAACAGGGCAGGAACAGAACTTTGTTCTCTTGATTATTTTAACTTATGCCACCCTCTCCCTGGAGAATTTTCAATTCTTTCTGATATACTAGTATGTAGTGATTCTACAAAATCCAAAAGAAAATTTTTACACAATATTTCTTCCCTTAAATTTATGGAGATTGATATCATATTATACTAGCACAGCGTCTATAGACTTGCACATAATCAGAATGGCATGTCATTTTTTAAAAAGATCTATCTAGAGAATTACAAAAATATTCTCATCATTACTGGATTTCTCAATACATAGTTTAATCACTAGACATCAAAATCACTTGTATAAATGATATTAATGATTTGCTTATACAATAACATCAGTATTATCAATCCATTCTTACATATGTAAATCAATATATTCAAAGGACCTGAGTCTCTCTTTCATAAACTTTATAAGTTTTAATTTATTGTACTTCAAATCTGATAATTAACAAAGTGACAAAATTTCTTGGTTTTTTTAACTTACTTTATATGTTGTGCTAAGAGTCGAACCCAGTGCCTCACACATGCTAGGTGAACGCTGTACCACTGGAGCCACAACCCCAGCCCTTCACGTAACATTTTAAGTTCTTATTTAATTTTAACAATTCTGAAAAATGCACAGCCTTTTATTTTTCAAAATTAGATTAATCAAGCAAATAGTAATTAATTAAGCAGACAGTAATCTGTTTGTCCTACCAAAAGATAAAAGAAATGAAAAGGTGAAGTTGCCACACTTTGAAGCTTAAAATAATCCTCACTGGACTTGGGAGACTAAGGCTGGAGGATCATAGTTCAAGGCCAGTCTCAGCAATTCCAAGAGACTCAGAAACTGAGTGAGGCCCTACCTCACAATAACAAAAGCACTAGAGGTGTAGCTGAGTGGTAAAGCGTCCCTCCACTCAATCCCCAGGAAATAAAAAAAAATAATAATCCTCATTGTAAATTACTTTGAATGTCTTTCCAATAGCACTATTCAATAATTACAAAATAATTTTTCCTTATAAATTATTTTTTCATTTGGTTAAATATATAGTTTATATTTATTAATGAAATATTATCTTTAAAGAAAACAAATGGGAGCAGTATTTTATAAAATCTTTTTTTTTTTTTTGGTACCGGGGATTGAACTCAGGGGCACTTGACCACTGAGCCACATCCCCAGCCTTATTTTGTGTTTTATGTAGAGACAGGGTCTCACTGAGTTGCTTAGTGCCATTGCTGAAGCTGGCTTTGAACTCGCGATTCTCCTGTCTCAGCTTCCCAAAGTGCTAGGATTACAGGCGTGTGCCACTGCGCTTGGCCCTATAAAGTCTTGTATTGGTACTTCCATATGTCCAATGCTTCATTTATTCTCTGTGTACCTTATGAAGCACAAATAGTTTTTAAGGATGTCTCCACAAGAAAAAGTCTCAATTAAAATAAAAGGCTATTTTATTGTGTTCTCTTTGGAGATAACAAAAAGAATTTTTCAACAGCTTTACAATTATATTTTAATCTACAAAATACTTGTATTTTCAGTATTCTACCTCAGAAGAATAGTTTGAGCCAAGTGTGGTGGTATACAACTGTAATCCCAGCTACTTCGGAAGCTGAAGCAGGAGGATTGCAAGCTCAGGGCCTGCCTCAACAACCTAGCAAGTCCTTTTCTCAAAATAAAAATAAGAAATAAAAGACTGGGGATATAGTTCAGTGGTATAGCACCACTGCATTAAATCTCAGTCTCACAAAGAAAAAAAAGAAAAATAAATGAAAGAATTATCTGACCAAATTTCACTGAGCAAATCCTTTGGGCTTAGGATAAATCAAAAATATTTATTTAGCACTTATTGACAGCAAAATCCTTCTCCTATGATATAAGGCATCACGCTCATGATGATCATACTCATGATGATCAAATCTGCAAAAAAGAAAATTAAACTGAATAGTCTTTTCATTCAGAATACAATCCTTAAATGTTCCATTTAAAGGAATGTCACTCTATATAAATTAAGAAGCTCTTATGACAGGTCCCTTAACTGAATGAAAATGTAGAAAAACTAAAAAAAGAAATCCAGGGCTGTTTTTCTTAATCTCAAATCTAGATTACTTTTTGTTATCTTTTAGCCTCCTGACAGTTCCTTGGATCTAAGAAAAATATGAGAAAAGTAATGAGCCTCTGGCTCCTTTCTTCCACAACAAACAATCCCCATCAGCCTAATCTAAAACACTGAAAGAGATTTCTAGTTGATCACAATATAATCTATTTTCAGGAGTATTCCAGATTGTAACTGTTCTTAATTTACTGACAAAAATTTTACTCTGCGTGAAGGGATCATACATTGAAAACTAAAATGCTTTCAAGTAGTTAAGTCATTAGGGACTTCCGTTTCTGGCCTAAATGGGGTAACAAGCACCATATTTCCCCTTCTGCCTGAAACAAACAAACAAAAACAACAGATATATTTAAATATATAGAAGAATTTTTTTAAGCTACCTCACATGATGTAACAAAAGACAGTGAGAGTCAAAATATGGGAAACAAGATAAGCTCTACAATTACTACTCTGAAGATTTTTCAGGCAACAAGACAAGGAGCTTATGTGGAACCTGCAAACAAAGTTGAATAGAAATATCTGAGAGACCATCATAGCTAGATTTCATAGGAAAGGTTACCAAAGAAGAGAGAGAAAGGGTACACAGACAGAACCCAAGAGACTCATAAGGGCCCTGTCAAGCATTCAGCTGACTGATTATCAGTAAGCATGCATGTAAATAAAATATTCAAGAGAATGAAAGATAAAGAAAAAAATGCCGGAAAGGAAATAAGAAATGAGCAGATATTCCCACAATCAAGACCAAACGTAATCATAATTGATGGGACATTGGCTAAAGTACTCAGGAAAGTTTTTCTTCATTCAAAGAGAATAATTAGTGGTAAACAGGGCAGTACTCCAGATGCACCTAAAACACCATAAATGCAAGTATCAAACTGTTTCCATATAACTTAACTTTATCACAAAACAAAGCTTAAAGAAGAGTCACGGGAATACAAAAATAGCCAACATCCAACAGGTAAAACTTTTAGTATCTGGTATCCAACCTAAGATACTAAACATTCAGATTCAGGAGAACACATACCATAAAGAGAATAATAAATCAGATCCAAGCCAAAAAGAGACAGAAATGTTAGAATTAGCAAAGGAGGCCATCAAAACAATTGCTATTGTATTTCACACATTCAAAAAGTTAAGAACATGGAAGGTACCAAAAAAAGGTCCCAAATTGAAATTCTAGTCATAAAAAGTATATCTGAGATGAAAAAATACACTGAATGGTAATAAACAGCAGATTTGAGGTTGAAAAGAAAGATTAGTAAAACTTGAAGGCATAGTAGCAAAAAGTACATGAAATGAAACCCAAGAAGAATGCATTTTGATTTAATGAAAAGAACATAAGTAATCTGTAGGACAACTTCAAGCAGTCTAACATACTGGTAAAGGAATCCCTGAAGGAAAAGAGAAAGAGGAATCAGTAAAAGTACATGAAGAAATATTGAAATTCTAGTCATAAAAAGTATATCTGAGGTGAAAAATATCTCCAAACTCTATGAAAAGCCATAAGCTCACAAAAGTTCAAAAAAAAGATAGAAAAATGTGAAGAAAAACAAACCAAGAAACACCATAATAAATTGCACATAACTTATGATAAAAGAAAAATTTTAAAGGAGGAATAGAAAAAACATTATATATATATATATATATATATATATATACACACACACACACACACACACACATACACACATACATATTTATATATCACATTCATCATTGGAATCAGTGAAAGGGAAGGGCAGTGAACTAATACCTTTAAAATACTAAAGGAGGGAGATGGGAGGAAGGAAAGGGGAATGGGTATAATAAAGATGGTTGATTGAGATCGTCATCACTTCCTTTGGTGCATGTATGAAGACACAAATGGCGTGACTCTATCTGGTTTGCAACCAGAGAAATGGAAAAATTGAGCTCTATATATGTACTATGACTTGAAACGCATTTAAATAAAATAATTAAATTTTAAAAATAAATAAATAAAAGAAAATACTAAAAGAAAAAATTGTCAACCTAGAATTCTATATCCAACATTAAAAAAAAAAACCTTGAAAAATAAAGACAAAATTTTCTGCACAAAAAAATTTGAAAATATTCATAACCAGCAGACTTTAATTATGGGAAAACTGAAGGAATTTCCTTTGAGCAGATAAAATATGCAGCAAGATAAAAATTCAGAAAACTGCTACATATGATAACTACATGAATAAATGTACAGTTTATTCTTATTTGAAACTCTTTAAAGATAAGTGTTTATATAAAATAAATAACAATATATTGTGGGATTTATGAAACAGGTAAAAGAACAATATGACACCAATAACACAGAGTCTAGAGAAAAAAAATTGGAAATACACTATTGTAAGCTTCTTCCTACCATATATGAAATGGTATAATATTAGGTGAAGGTTTACTATGATAATTTAAATGTGTATACTACAAATCCTAAAGCAATTAACAAAAGACAGAGTTATAGCTATAAAGCCAATAAAGTAGAAAAAGGAGAATCATAAAAAACACTTGAGTAATTCAAAAGAATGATAAAAAAATAAAATGAAAACAAAGACCAGATGAGGCAAGAAGAAAACAAAAACCAAGATGATAAAATCAAACCAAATCTCATCAATGAACAGATATTTATAAAAATATATAAATATTTTAACTGAGTAAAATAAGAAGACAACATATTCATGGGAATTTGGTGGATGTCAATAAAGCAGTAGTGCCTAGGGGATATTTCCAGAATATGACCTATATGTTAGAAAGAAACACTGCCTCAAAACAACAACTTCACCTTAAAAGTAGAAAGTTAAAATCAAAGTAAACAGAAGAAAAGAAATAATAATTATCAAAACAAAAATCAACAATAGAAAAAAATCAATGGAACCAAAAGGTGGTTTTTGAGAATATCAACAAAATTAACAAAGATCTAGCCAGACTGAATAGGGAAATAAAGAGAAAATACACAAATGACCAATATCACAAAATATAGACATGGCATCACTACAGAGTCTAAAAATATTAAAATAATAATAACGGAATACTATGAACAATTTTATACCAATAAATTTGACAGCTTATGAGGAACTGGAAAAACTCCTTAAAACACAGTTATGCAAACTCATTCAAGAAAAAAATAGATAACATAAATAACACTGTATTAAGGAATTAAAACTATATACCTTTTCAACAAATAAAACTGCATGCCCAGATGGCTTTACTGATGAAATACTACCAACCATTAAAAGATGAAATAATACAAATTTTACACAAACTCTCCCAAAACATGGAAGAGAAGGAAATACTTCCCAATTCATTCCAATAAGCCAGCATTAAACTAATTCTGAAACTAAAAACACTGCAAGAAAAGAAAAATACAGATAATATGCCTCATGAACACAGAAGCAAAAATTTAAAACAAAGTTTTTTCAAATCAAACTCATTAATATATAAAACTGATAATCTATCATGACCAAATAGGGTTTATCACAGAAATAGAATTGGGTTAACATTCAAAAGTCAACCAATGTACTTCATCATATTAGGAAGGAAGGAAGGAAGGAAGAAAGAAAGGAAGGGAGGGAGGGAGGGAAAGAGGGAGAAAGGGAGAGAGGGAGGGAAGAAGGAAGGGAAGCAGGAAGAAAAGGAGGGAGGGAGGAAAGATTAATCTCAATAGATGGAGAAAATGCTTTGAAAAAGCTCACCATCTACTGATGATTTAAGAAACCAAAACTCTCAGCAAGTTTGGCCTATTTGGCATCTATGAAAACACAGCTAACATTAGACCTGATAGTGAAACAAGGAGGTGGGCATGGTGGCACCCGCCTGTAGTCCTGGTGGCTAGGGAGGCTGAGGCAGGAGGTCACGAGTTCAAAGCCAGCCTTAGCAACTTAGCAAGGCTCTAAGCAACTCAGTGAGACCTTTTCTCTAAATAAAATACAAAAAAGGACTAGAGATATGGCTCATTGGTTAAGCCTCACTGGGTTCAATCTCTGGTACAAAAAAAAAAAAAAGTCTACTTTCTCCATTTCTATGCAAAATTAAAATGGAGTTCTAGCCAATGCACTACTTAGAAGAAGAAAAAAACTTAATCAGGTAAGTCAAAGGGAAAAGATTAGGAAATACATGATTAGTTCTGGATAAAACAACACATTGATAAGGGGCACAATGAGAAAATGAAGAAATGAAATTACAGGAGAGTAAATTCCCACAATTATGTCCAAGTAATATAATGATATCAGCTTCCTATTTAAAAACTACCTAAGTAAATAATTAGGTGATAAGATACTAGGGAAGAGATAAAAGTAAATTTAAAGAACTTACTATAATGAATATTTTTAAATATTGCTTTTGCTAATTTCAACAAAATATTCTTTGGATAGCATTAACATATTCCCTAAAGCAAAGAAGTAAAGTACAAAAATCTAGTATATGTATAAAAAAACTTTAATATTTCTTCTTTAAATTCTATAGTTTCCATAGTCATAGTCTAATATTTTTCTATTAATGTTAAAACAGAAACAAAGGAGTATGTAGCTTCAAAAGCTGTAAAATTATGAAACAGAATCTCAAATGTGGAATGGGCTTCTTTCAAAAGGAAAGGAAACAGACCAAGGAACAATGGATCTATAAAAATCATAAAACTGTCTTCTGCAGAGAGTTAACTACCTAAACTAAAACAATGTCAAGTATTATAAATATATTTGTCTCTCTTTAGGAGGTATCATTGCATTTGTAGAATGTCACATGGCCTAACTGTCAAAAAAAGTTGGCATTTTTGTGCTTTCTCCTATTAGAAATAAGGCAATGTGTTGCATATATGAAGAATGGGGTTATGTGTATTAATAATAGACTCCTCAAAATTAGTTACAGAATATTATGATTAAATAAAATGTGATAGCTCTTTATCTTCGTTTTAAAAAAAACTAAGTGTAGCAATGGAGAGACTATATTAAAACTCTGACATTGATCAGTTGCATGCTTTAAGAACTAACTTCAGTCTCCTAGGGTCTGAGTTTTCTGCACTTAAAAAATAAAGAAGTGATACCAATTTATCTCTTAAATTGTCTTCATTATCTTTGAAAGTCTAAGATCATATGATTCTAAACAAAATCATAAGCTGACTGACACAAAACAATGAGACAAATATTTTTTAATTCAGTGAAAATTAAAGAAACTAAAATGAGGACATCAGAAGTATTCTGTTCTTTGGTTAATCACAGTAGTAATTTCTGTTATCTTTTTTTTTATTCACAGTAAGCTTAACTATAAGAAAACTGTCATGTTGTCATTTCTGTACCTTGTTTGAGCGTAATGACACTCGACCTCCACAACGAGCACAAAACTTTGTTTGGCAATATGAACAGTTATGGCCACATCCATCAGCAAATTTTGTTTTGTGGCAGATACCACAGGTTGGGGCATCACCCTTCTGTTCTTGCTGTTGCTGTGATTCTTCTCCCATCTTCTTAACCTGCTCCTTATACATTTCAAACTGCTGATGAAGTTTTCTGCAGAGAAAACAGATGAGAAAAAATGATTTCCCTTTGGATCTCAAAAACAGAATAACCCACAATCTACAATTTCATAACCAAAAAATACATAGAATGAGAATAAAAATTTAATTTTATGCTTAAAGAATAACATCTTGCATGGCACATTACATTGTGAAAGTGTTACAATTAGTTCTATCTTCTTTATACATATTAATTTAGAAATCAATTAATACATGTTTATGGAGGTATTTCTTTGAATAAGAACTCTAAAATTTATACCTGCCATTTGCAATAATTTTCAATCATATGCTTTAAAATATTTATAATGTTATTCTTCAACCATTAGGTTGAAAATATAGGAAGCTAATTTGACATACATAGTGAGGCTAAAATCTATAAACTTCAAATAAATGAGACACAGTCTAAATTGGAGTGATCTAAAGAATGCAGCGGGGAAACCACTAGATGAGTGCTAGCACTAATCATTGAAATCTGCACAAAAATCTTAACACAACTTAGCTGTTAAAAAAAAAAAAGTAAAATTTTAATAGCCTAACAAAGGGGGTTGTAAGAATAAAAGTTAAATTTCACTTTAAAATAAAAAGGTCAAAAAGATATCTAGAAAAGCATATTATTTACTCTAATTAAAGATAGTGATAAAACTTTTCACTTCCATTGTCTCTATAACAAAAAAGTTTTTAATGTTTAAAAATCATAATTAGTTCAGCTTAAGATTTAGAAAACTGCAAATAATGTTACTCTCATCCTAACAATGACTAAAGGATGAATAATCTACAAAATCATAACTTTTCTTGAGCCCATCTGAGAGTTGAGATTATAAGGAAAACATTCTGAATTCTAATGAGCAACAAGTCTGTCTATCCAAGGAAAAATGAAACAAGGTAATTGTTTTATCTTTAGCAAGAACAAAGGTGGGGGAGGTGGCTACCGTACTGACAGGTAAAAGAAAATCAGTTAAATTTTAATAAATTGCTAAATGCTAACAGTGGGCTAGCATGACAATATGGAATAGATAGGGGCCCAGACCCAGAGGAAGTTCACAATCAAGTGCTTTTCCATAGGCCTCTACTGGTAGTTATGAGGAAGACTAGAAGCAAGGCATGAAACAAGCCCAAAAAAACAAAAAGCCACAACTTTATGGGAATACACATGTGCAGGAATAAAAGAAGTGACTACTGCTAAAGTACAAACATAATTCCCCAGTCTTTCTCTCTTAAAAAAGCAAAACCTTTAACTCACAAGGAGAGAAAGTAAACTCTATCATCCCGAGGGCAGAGGAAAAGAGTCACTGCAGCTAGGGAAAAGTTTCAAGACGAAAACCCCCTCTAACCATGAAAGAGATGTGGGAAGCCAATTCTAGTCCAGAATCCTACCCAAATACAAATGAGAGGACTTTTATCACTAAGAGATGGGAGGAAGCTCCAGCCACAAAGCAAATGAAGATACAAGACATATTTGCTTCCACATGGAGAGTGTGAACTCCAAGAAGCCCCATTCCCAAGGCCTAGGAGGCCAGGGTCTATCAAAAATAGAAAGTAGAAAAGCCTAAAAGAAAACACCCTTTCCCCTATCACAAGACGAGCATCAGGTAATAAGCACCAGTAGTCTACTGCTGAGGAAAGTTCAAGAGTATGAGGAGGTATACCTCCTGCTTTGTGGTACAGATTGTGTGGAAATAGCTGAGAGGGGACCAAAAACACCAAAACAATTTCTGGTACTTCACCTATCCTAAGCACAAGGCAAAAGCAGCACACTGCTTTTTAAGAACTTTATGGCTCTGTTGCACTAAGATAATGACAGCAATAACAAAAAATGAACTGTCTGAATTTGTGACTATATTGGGAATTCAGTCCTCAATACCAATAGCCTAATGGCCTAAATAAATTGTATTTATGGCCTTCAGGGAATAAATACAATTCAAAGTTGTAATATATAGGTGGGATAAAACCAAGGAATAAACAATGCATTATAAAAAGATAGAATAATCAATATGATTAGATTCAGAGATGGCATGGGTATTGGGATTATCACACAGATAATTTGAAATTGTTAAAATTACTAAGATAAATGGAATATAGAAAAAGGTGGCCAACATACATGAACAAATTCAAGAAGTTCTTGAATAAAAAATATACTATCAAAGATAAAGAATTCCTTTGGTAGCTCTTGAGTAGATGCAAAAGAGTCAAAGAAAGGATCAATAAACTTCAAAATTGCTCAATAAAAACTGTGCAAAATGAAACAAGCAATGTGTGAGGCACTGGGTTCGAGACTCAGCAACACATATAAATAATAAATGAATAAAATAAAACTCCACCAACAACTAAAAATATATTTTTTAAAAAAACAGCATGGTATTGGCACCAAAACAGACATGAATACCAATAGAACAGAAAAGAAGCTACAGAGACAAACCCAAATAAATACAGTCATCTCATACTAGACAAAGATGACAAAAACAGACATTGGAGAAAAGATAGCCTCTTCAACAAATGGTGCTGGGAAAACTGGAAATTAATATGTAGCAGAATGAAATTTAACCCCTATCTCTCGCCCCACACAAAACTCAGGTAAAAGTGGATCAAGGACCTAGGCATTGGACCAGATACCCTGTGCCTACTAGAAGAAAATATAAGCGCAACACTCCAACATGTCAACTCAAACTGATTTCCTTAATAAGACTCCTTTTTTTTTAGTACTGGGGATTGAACTCAGGGGCACTCGAACACTGAGCCACATCCCCAGCCTTATTTTGTGTTTTATGTAGAGACAGGGTCTCATTGAGTTGCTTAGCACCTCGCCATTGCTGAGGCTGGCTTTGAACTCGCGATTCTCCTGTCTCAGCCTCCTTAAGTGCTAGGATTACAGGCTTGAGCCACCGCACCCAGCTTCCTTAATAAGACTTCTAAAGCACAAGAAGTAAAATCAAAAATCAGTAAGTGGGACAGTATCAAACTAAAAAGCTTCTTCACAGCAATATAAACAAGAGCATAAGGAGAGAGCCTTCAGAATGGGAGAAAACCTTTGCCACATGTACCTCAGATGGAGCATTTATCTCCAGCATACATAAAGAACTCAAAGAATTGAACACCAGAAAAACAAATAACCCAATCAATAAATGGGCAAAGAAACTGAACAGGCACTTCACAAAAGAAGAAATGCAATCAATCAAAAAATATATGAAAAAATTTTCAACATCTCTAGCAATTAGAGAAATGCAAATCAAAACTACACTGAGATTTCATTGTATTCCAGTCAGAAGAGCAATTATCAAGAATATAAGTAATGATAAATGTTGGGGAGAATGTGGGGGAAAAGGTACACCCATACATTGTTGGTGGAACTACAAACTGGTACAGTCACTCTGGAAAGCAGTATGGAGATTCCTCAAAGAATTAGGAATGGAGTTACCATTTGACCCAGTTATACCACTCCTTAGTATATATCCAAAGGAGTTAAAATGAGTATACTACAGTGACTGACATAGCCACATCAATGTTTAAAACAGCCCAACTCACAATAGCTAAGCTATGGAACCAGCCTAGGTGCCCTTCAATAGCTGAATGGATAAATAAAATGCGGTATATATACATAATGGAATATTAACCAGCCATAAAAACAAATAAAGTTATGGCATTTGCCAGTAGATGGATGGATCTGGAGACTATCATGCTAAGTAAAATAAGCCAATCCCAAAAAACCAAAGGTCAAATGTTCTCTCTGTCATGTGGATGCTAACACACAATGGTGGGGGCAGGGATGGATAGAAGTTCAGTGGATTGGACAAAGGGGAAAGAAAGGAAGAGAGGGTGGATAGGAATAGGAAAGACAATGGTATGAATCAGATATAACTTTCCTATGTTCATATATGAATATTCCACAGTGAAACTCCACATCATGTACTACAAGAATTGAATCCCAATTAGAATAAAATATACTCCATGAACATATATCAAAACAAACTCTACTGTCATGTATATCTAAAAAGAACAAATAAAAAATAAATGTGATTCATCACACAAACAGATTTAAGAACAAAAATCACTTAGTCATCTCAACAGATGTAAAGAAAACCTTGACAAATTTCAGTACCCATTCATGAATACAGATAGAAGAAACTTATCTCATAAAAGGTATCTAAAACAATCCCTAAGCCTATATCATGATAAGTGGAGAACAATTAAAAACGCTGCCTTTAAAATTTGGAACAATAAAAGAATGTCCACTCTCACTCCTATTCAATATAGTTCTTGAAAATCTAGCCACAGCAATCAGGCAAGAGAAGGAAACTAAATGGATACAAATAGGAAAATAAGAGGTCAAATTATCTGATGTCCTAATGATATTGTCCTACATTTAGAAAGATCTCCCCCCCCAAAAAAAAACTCCCACCAGAAGACTTCCAGAGGTGATAAACAAATTCAGCAAAGTAGTAGGTTATAAAATGAAAATACAGAAATCAGTAGCTTTCCTATATACCAATAATGAATATGCAGAGAAAGAAATTAGGAAAACAAGCCCATTCATAATAGTCTCCAAAACTAAATAAATAAAATACTCAAGAATAAATCTAACCAAGGAGGCAAAAGACCTCTACAATATAAACTATAGAACACTTAAGAAAGAAACTGAAGAAGACATTAGAAGATGGAAAGAAGCTGGGCATGGTGCCATACACCTGTAATCCCAGCAGCTCAGGAGGCTGAGGAAGGAGGATCATGAGCTCAAAGTCAGCCTCAGCAACTTAGTGAGACCTTGTCTCTAAATAAAATACAAAAAGGGCTGGGGATGTGGCTTAGTGGTTAAGTGCTCCTGGGTTCAATCCCTGTTACAAAAAAAAAAAAAAGATGAAAAGACCTTCCATGTTCATGAAAGGGCAGAATTAATATTATTAAAATGGCCATACTAACAAAAGCAATATACAGATTCAATGCAATCCTCACTAAAATATCAATGACATTCTTTACAGAGCTAGAAACAACATCCCTAATAGCAACAATTCTGATCCAAAAAAGCAATGCTGGAAGCAACAATACCTGATTTCAAATTATATTACAGAGATAGAGTAAGAAGAACTGCATGATACTGGCATAAAAATACACAGACCAATGGTATAGAATAGAAGACACAGAAAAAAATCATACTTCTACAGTCATCTGATCCTTGACAAAGGTGCCAGAAATATACAGTAGAGAAAACAGCCTTTTTAGCAAATGGTGCTGGGAAAACTGGTTGTCCATATGTAAGAAAATCAGACTAGATCCTTATCTCTCACCCTACACAAAAGTCAACTCAAAAATGATCAAAGACCTAGGAATTAGACCAAAAACTATGCAACTCCTTGAAGAAAATGTAGAGTCAACACTCCAATATATAGGCTCAGGCAACAACTTTTCCAATAGGATCCCTAAAGATCGAAAAATAATACCAAGAATTAATAAATGGGATGGCATCAAATTAAAAACCCTCTGCATAGCAAAGGAAATAATTAAGAATGTGAAAAGACAACCTATGGAATGGGAAAATATCTTTGCAAGCTCCTCATCTGACAGAGGATTAACATTCAGAATACATAAAGAAGTTGAAAAACTTAATACCAAAAAACAACCCAATTAATAAATGGGTAAATGAACTAAATTACTTGATTAATAAATGAGTAAATGAAATAAATGTCTAAAAAAAGAAACTCTTGTTTCATCTCAAAAGAAGAAACATAAATGGCTAACAAATATATTTTTAAAATGTCCAATATCTTTAGCAATTAGAGAAATGCAAATCAGAACTACACTAAGATTTCATCTCATTCCAGTTAGATTGGCAGCCATCAAGAATACAAACAAGGCACCAAAATAGACTGGTAGACCAATGGTACAGATTAGAGGACACAGAGACAAACCCACATAAATACAGTTATCTCATATTAGACAAAGGTACCAAAAACATATATTGGAGAAAAAATAGCTTCCTCAATAAATGGTGCTGGGAAAACTGGAAATCCATATGCAACAAAGTGAAATTAAGCTCTTATCTCTCACCATGCACAAAACTCAATTCAAAGTGGATCAACGACCTAGGAATCACACCAGAGACTATGAGCCTAATAGAAGAAAAAGTCAGCCCAAATCTACATCATGTCGGATTAGGCCCCAACTTCCCTAACAAGATTCCAATACAGCAAGAAATAAAATCAAGAATCAATAAATGGGATAGATTCAAACTGAAAAGCTTCTTCTCAGCAAAAGAAACGATCAGTGAGGTGAAAAGAGAGCCTACATTTTGAGAGCAAACTTTCATCACATGTACATCAGCAAGAGCACTAATCTCCAGGATATATAAAGAACTCAAAAAACTTAACAAGAAAACAAACAATCCAATCAATAAATAGGCTAAGGAGCTGAATAGACAATTCTCAGAAGATGATATACAATCAATCAACAAATATATGAAAAAATGTTCAACCTCTGGAGCAATTAGGGAAATGCAAATCAAAACTACCCTAAGATTTCATCTCACGCCCGCAGTTATCAAGAATACAAACAACAATAAGTGTTGGCGAGGATGTGGGGGAAAAGGCACACTCTTACATTGCTGGTAAGCAACTTACATTGCTGTAAGTTGGTGCAACCAATCTGGAAAGCAGTATGGAGATTCCTTAGAAAACCTGGAATGGAACCACCATGTGACCCAGCGATCCTGCTCCTCAGATTATACCCAAAGGACTTAAGAACTGCATACTACCTAATGAAGCCACATCAATGTTTACAGCAGCACAATTCACAATAGCTGAATTGTGCAACCAACCTAGATGTCCTTCAATAGATGAATGGATAAAGAAATTGTGGTATATATATACACAATGAAATATTACTCAGCATTAAAAGAGAATAAAATCATGGCATTTGCAGGTAAATAGATGTAGTTGGAGAATATCATGCTAAGAGAAGTAAGCCAATTGCAAAAAACCAAATGCCAGATGTTTTCTCTGATTAGTGAATTCTGATCCATAATGGTGGGGGTGGGGAGCATGGGAGAAACAGGAACTTTGGATACAGCATAGAGGAAAAAGGGGAATGGAGGTGGCAAAGAAGGAGGAAAGATGGTGGAATGAGATGAACATCATTACCCTTAGTACATATATGAAGACACAAGTGGTGTGACTCTACTTTGTCTACAACCGGAAAAGTGAAAAAGTGTGCTCCATTTGTGTACTATGAATGGAAATGCACCCTGCTGTTTTAAAAATTTAAAAATTTAGCCGGGCACAGTGTCGCAAGCCTATAATCCCAGCACTTAAGGAGGCTGAGACAGGAGAATCGCGAGTTCAAAGCCAGCTTCAGCAACGGCAAGGCACTAAGCAACTCAGAGAGACCCTATCTCTACATAAAACACAAAATAGGGCTGGGGATGTGGCTCAGTGGTCAAGCACCCCTGAGTTCAATCCCCAGTACCAAAAATAAATTAATTAATTAAAAATTAAAAATTTTAAAAAAATAAAACCTGAAGAAAAAATATAATAAATTTTAAAAACAAACTAAAAAACAAATAACAAAAAAGAATACAAACAATAATAAATGCTGAAGGGTGTGGAGAAAAAGGAACATTTTCATACTGTTGGTGGGATTGCAGATTAGTACAACCACTACTTCTATTCTCTTGACTAGAAATGGAACCACCATATGACCTAGTATACCATTTCTCAGTATTTATCCCAAAGAAATAAAGTCCACATACTATGGCAATACAAGCATAGCCATATTTACACCAGCACAATAGCTAAACTATGAAGCCAGGCTAAGTGTCCATCAGTGAATGAATGGATAAAGGAAATGTGGTATGCATATACAATGTAGTTTTGTTTAGCTAGAAAGAATGAAATTATGTTATTTGCAGGAAAATGGATGGATATTGAGAACATTATGTTAAGCAAAATAAGCCAATGTCAGAAAGTAAAGGGTCGTATGTTTTCTCCAGAAATGGAAACTAGAAAGGAAAAAAGGAAAAGAAAGGTGTTATTTGGGAGAGTCCTCATAAAAATCAAAGAGAGATGAGTAAAGTAGAGAAAAAGAACCAATGTGAAGGAAAAGGGGAGAAAAAGGGGAAATACTGGGGAATGAGATTGGCTAAACATTATCATCATATTATATGCATGTATGAATATGTAAAAATAAATCCCTCTATTATGTACAATTAAAATGCATCAATACAAATGGAAGAAAATTCTGGAACTGAAAATATAATGAATGAAATGAAAAGTTCAGTACAGTGTATCAGCTATAGAATTGACCAAGCAGAAAAATAAATCTGAGACCAAAATCAAATTATTTGAAAATACACAGAGTAGAAAAAAATGAAAAGGAATGAAGAAAGCTTAGGGATTCATAGGATAACATTTAAAGAGCAAATTAAAGAATTATAGGTGTTTAAGGAAAAAGAGAAAGCAGCAGAATGTTTTTTGAAGAATAATAACAAATTTTTCCAAAATGGGAAAGATATAAATATCAAGGTATAGAAAATTCGAAGGTCTCAAATTAGATTCAATCCAAGCAAGACTACACTGAAACATGATCAAACTGTTAAAAATCTAAAATAAAGAGAGGGTCCTAAAAATAGCAAGAGAAAATAAATCACATATAAAGGAGTTCCAGTGAGGCTCAAACCAGATGTCTCAATAGAAACCTTTTACAGGCCAGGAGAGATGAGATGATATATTCAAACTGCTAATGGAAAAACACTGTCAACCAAGAAAACCTTACCCAGCAAAGCTGTGCTTCAGAAATACAGACTTTCCCAGACTAACAAAACTTAAAGGAATTCATCACCACCATATCTGTCTTACAAAAAAATAATACTAAATGTTATCCTTCAATCTGAAAAAGAGAGGATTCCAAACAGTAACACAATAATACGTGAAAGTACAAAATTCACTAGTAAAAGTAAATTCAAAGTCAAATTAAGATTAGTGCAATGGTGGTGCCTAAATCACTTACATCTTTAGTAAAACTGTTGCTAAAAGACAAAACTGTTGAAAATAATAGCTACAACATTTTGTTAAAAAATACACAATATCAAAAAACATAAATTGTCACATTAAAAAGCAAAAATGTAAGAGGATACAGTAAAAGTGTAGTTTGTTAATGCAATCAAAGTTAAATTGTTACCAGCTTAAAATAGCCTGTTATAACTATAAGACATTTAGGAATCTTCATGGTAACCACAAAGTAAAAACTTTTAAAAACAAGGAATCAAAGCATACCACTAAAGAAAATCACCTAATCACAAAAGAAAACAGCAAAAGAAGAAAGGAACAAAAGATCTGCAAAAACAATCAAAACAAAATTAACAAAACAGCAGCAGCTAGTCCTTGCCTATTGATAATTACCTTGAGTATAAATGCATTAAATTCTCCAACCAAAAGATATAGAATGGCTGAATAGTTTTTTAGTTGTTTTTTTAAGGAAGAAAACAACACAACTACATGCAGCTTATAACAAGAGACTCATTTTACCTGTAAAAGATACACATAGGTTGAAAGTGCAAGGATTAATATATATATTTTATGCAAGTGGAAACCTACAGGAATCAGGGATAACTTTACTTATATGATAAAAAAGACTAAGCCAAAAATTATAAAAAGAGACAAAGAAAGGCATTATATTATGATAAATAAATTCATTAAGAAGATAGAACAATTATAAATATACATGCATCCAGCATCAGAGCATGAAAACATATAAAGCAAGTAATAATAAAATTCAATAGTGAATTAGACTGCAATACAATAAGAGGCTATAATACTCCACTTTTGATAATGAATCTAGACAAAAAATATCAATAAGAAAACAATGGATTGAACTACTATACTTTATACCAAATTGACGTAGCAGAAATATATCACAATATTCCAACCCAAGGCAGCTTAATACCATTCTCAAGTACACACAGAACAGTGTCCAGGAGACCCATATGTTAAGTCACAAAACAAGTCTTAACAAATTAGACTGAAATCATATTTAAAAAATTTTCCCACCAAAATGGTGTGAAATTAAAAATTGGCCACACAAGAAATTGTAGGAAATTCACAAATATGTAAAAATTAAATAGCATGCTCTTAACATTACAACTCTAGGAACTAGAAAAATAAGAGCAAATATGCTAAAAATGAGTTGAAGAAGGCAATGGTAAATATCAGAGCAAAAAAAATGAAATAGAGATAGAAAAACTATGGAAAAGATCAACATAACCAAGAGTTGGTTTTTTGAAAACTCGGGCCAGAATGTAGGAAACTGGGAAGATGTTAGTTAAAAGATACAAAACTACAATTAGATAGGAGGAATAAGTTCAAAAGATCTATTGCACAACATAGTGACTATAGTAATTAACAAAGTATTACACTTTGAAAATCACTAAGAGAATAGATTTTAAATGTTCTCACCACCAAAAAACCCAAAAGCTAAGTATGTAAGTATGTGAGATAATACATGTCAATTAGCTCAACTGAGCCATTCCACAATGTATATATACAGATATTCTTCAATTTATAATGGGCTTATATCCCTATACACTCATCAGAAATTAAAAATATCCTAAGTCTAAATACATTTAAAATGTCTAACCTACTGAACATCATGGCTTAACAACAGATTATACTGTAGAGTAATGGTTGTTTACCCTCATGATCACATGGCTGACTGGGAGTTGTGGCTCACAGCTATTACTCAGCATCATGAGTGAGTATCATACCATATATTGCTAGCCTGATAAAAAATAAAACCCCAAATTATGTTTGCTACTAAATGCATATCATATCACCATAAGGTCAAAAAAACTAAGCCAAATCATCATAATTTGAGGACTATATTTCAAAATATAATATTGTTCCATATAATATATATAATTTTTAATCAATTGAAACAATTTTTATTCAGCCAAGTGCAGTGGTGCACGCCTGTAATCCCAGCAGCACGGGAGGCTGAGGCAGTAGGATTCCAAATTCAAAGCCTGCCTCAGCAATTTAGTGAGACATTAAGCAACTTAGTGAGACCTTGTCTCTACATCAAATACAAAACATGGCTGGGGATGTGGCTCAGTGGTCAAATGTCCCTGAGTTCAATCCCCAGTACCCAAAAACAAATAAAAATAAAAAATAAATTAAATTTTAAAACTTCAGAAATGAAAAGATCATTAGAATTGATCAACCTCTAGATAGAATGATGAAAAGAAAAGATACAAATTACCTATAGCAAGAACAATGGTGAGGATATTACTACAGATCTCATAGTTAATCTAAATTAAATTCAAAGAATATAAAGAAATACTACAAACTATCTCTATATATTCTACTGCTTACTTGAGAAATAGATCATTTCCTTGAAAGACAGAAAATATGATGGCTCACTCAACAAGAAATAGCCTGATTAATCCTATGTTTACTAAATAAATTTAATTCATGGTTAAAAATATTTCAAGTATAAAACTTTAATTCTTGATGTTTTCATGGTGAATTCTACCAAACATTCAAGGATCTCTTCCAGAAAATGGAAGAAGATAAAACATTTCTCAATTAATTTTATACAGCCAGAATTACTTTGATATCAAAACCATATAAAGCAAACAAGAATATTACAGACAACATTCCTCATGAGCAAATGCAAAATTCTCAACACAATCTTAGCAAGCCAAATCCAGAAATGTGTTAAAGGACAACACATCAGGGCTGGGGTTGTAGCTCAACTGGTAGAGTGTTTGCCTAGCATGTGTGAGGCACTGGGTTCAATCCTCAGCACCACATAAAAATAAATAAATAAAATAAAGGTATTAGGTCTGTCTAAAAAAATATTTTAAAAAAAATTTTAAAAAGGACAATACATCATATAAACAAGTGATGTTTATCTGAGGAACATGAGTCTAAATTCTAGCAATATAACTCAAAATAATAACAGACTAAGCAGGGGGAGACATTCTCAAAAAAATTCTGAGAAGACGTAAAATCAAGAATCAATAAATGGGATGGATTCAAAATAAAAAGCTTCTTCTCAGCAAAAGAATCAGTGAAGTGAACAGAGAGCCTACATTCTGGGAACAAAATTTTGCCACACACATCTCTATCAGATATATCCTTTATATATCCAGGATATGTTTTTGGTGTTAAAAACTTTACACCAAAAAAACAAACAACCCAATCAATAAATGGGCCAAGGAGCTGAACAGACCCTCCTCAGAAGATGATATACAATCGATCAACAGACATATGAAAAAAATGTTCAACATCTCTAGCAATTAGGGAAATGCAAATCAAAACTACTCTAAGATTTCATCTCACACCAGTCAGAATGGCAGTTTATCAAGAATACAAACAATAAGAAGTGTTGGCAAGGTTGTGGGGGGAAAAGCATGCTCACATATTGCTGGTGGGACTACAAATTGGTACAACCAATCTGGAAAGCAGTATGGAGATTCCTTAGAAAACTTGGAATGGAACTACCATTTGACCCAGCTATCCCACTCCTAGGTCTATACCCAGAAGACTTAAAAATGGCATACTACAGTGATGCAGCCACTTCAATGTTTATAGCAGCTCAATTTACAGTAGCTAAACTGTGGAACCAACCTAGATCCCCTTTAATAGATGAATGGATAAAGAAACTGTAGTATGTATATACAATGGAATATTACTAAGCAATAAAAGAGAATAAAATTATGGCATTTGCAGGTAAATGGATGGAGTTGGAGAATATCATGCTAAGCGAAGTAAGCCAATCCCAGAAAACCAAATGCTGAATGTTCTCTCTGATAAGTGGATGCTGATCCATAATGGGGGAGAGGATACGGGAAGAATGGAGGAACTTTGGTCAAAGGAGATGGAGGGGAGAGGGGGGCATGCGGGCAGTAAAGATGGTGGAATGAGATGGACATCATAGCCCTAGCTTCATGTATGACTGCATATATGATGTGATTCTACATCACGTACAACCAGAGAAATGAAAAGTTGTGCTCCATCCATGTACAATGAATCAAAATGCATTCTGCTATAATGTATACCTAAGTAGAATAATTTAAAATTAAAAAATTTTTTAAAATTCTGAGAAAGCACTTGACAAAAGTGCTCAAAACTAAGAACAATCAGAAACTTCCTTAACACAGTAAAAGTATCTACAAAAAGGCCTACTTTGTACAACTAACCTCCCACTGCACTATGAAATACAGAATGCTTTCATCTAGGATCAGTAACAAGACAAAGCATTTTTTTTCACTACTTTTCATAATGAACTAGAAATCCCAGCCAATGCATTAAGGCAAGAAAAGTAAATAAAAATAAGTCACACAAATTAGAAAGAAAAGTAGAAAACTGTGTAGTTGGCATAACTGTTAATGTATAATGTCAGAATTTTTAGAAACCACAAGAAAAAAAAACTTCATAAACTAAATGATCTTAGCAAGGTCACAGAATATGCTAAAAATAAATTTTTATATGTTACCAATACTGTTGGAACCTATTCCCTATTAATTCATGGCATAATAGATATAAAAATAATAATAAAGTATCCTGGACTGTAAAAATGGTTTTCTTAATTGAAGAGGAAAAAAACATGCAGTGGGCCAAATTGGGCTTGTGTGTCATAGTTTGCCCACATGATATGATTTCACACAGATGACATTCTGGACAAGATAAAATCAGATCAATAGTTTCTAGGGAGTATATAGTAAGGGGATTAACTACAAATGACACAAGGAAATTTTAGGGGTGAAGAAAATATTCTGTTCCTTGATTATGATGGAAGATCTATAACTGTGTATGTTTGCCAAAACTTACCTTAAATCAAAGTGGAGAATGTCACTATAAATAAATTATACCGCCAAAAAAATCTCACTTAAAAAAATAGTTTCAAAGTGCTAACCTAAAGTCAGCCAATAAATTTAAAATAGAACTCCAGGAGTCCTTTTATCTACTTAATTACAAAAGCATACTTCCTTTTTTCCAACAAATGTCAATGAAAACTGTGCCAGTTTTAATACACTGTTTTGCCATGATGATCTCCCAACAGGTTAAATGAGTATCTGCTAACAAGCACCACTATAGGAGGCAGAGGCCCACAAAACATGAACCATAATGGGCATAATTTTAAGTGAACAATGAATGACCTTTGCATCCATACTTCTCCCCCAGAAGAATCATCTTGCTGTGCATGAAAATTATACTTGCACGTTTGTTCCACATTGTACCTTTCCATTGCATCCTTGTGGATATATTTCCTTTCTCTCAGATACCTCTCAGTAAATGGTTAAGCACTATTAGAAGGAACAAGGCAGAAAAAGGAAAATTAAAAAGAACAACACTTTTGGCTTGGATTGTGGCTCAGTGGTAAAGCGCTTGCCTTGCATGTGTGAGGCACTGGGTTCGATCCTCAGCACCACATAAAAATAAATAAATAAAGATATATATATTAAAAAAAAGAACAACAGTTTGTTTCTGTTTTAAAAAGCACTGGAGTGCCAGTCAAGTCACCAACACACACTGCAACAAAAACCAAAAGTCCAGTTAAGTGAACTGTGCTATAATTCAGTGATTGTTCTTCAAGGGAAGTGGAAGTACCATTTTACACATGTTGAAAAGGCCAGTCAAATTAGCATAGTTAGTGGTTATGTATGCCAAAGTGCTACATTAGAACTACTTAAAACCCTACTACATGAAGACTGTAATAATCCCAGAGACTGCAACACTATTAAGTTGCAGGATGGGGTCAAATGGTCCCAGTTGCAGGAAGAAAAGAGATGGTGAAGCTGAAATCCAGATAGGATCTGATCCAATAGTTGTAAGTAATAGACTTTTGGTGAGATTCTAAATATTCATCCTACCAGTCCTATAAAATGAGACACTCCTGGACAAAAAGGTGGGGCAGTACAGAGGCTAAACTATACTCCTTGACAAAAGAAGTATATCTTCTCTTCTATTTATAAATAAGCAAAATTCTCTTTCTGCTTCCTGGCCCCAATTACTTTTTAACCCTACCTGATCTAGATTTCCATCTGCTTGCTAATTAATTCTTAATCCATGTACCTAAAATGGACACATATCTTAGTGTTCATCTTACTTGCTCTTCCAACAATGCCTGAATTTATGTATCACTGCTCTCACTGTCCACTTGGCTTCCATAACACTCTCTTGATTTTCTTCCTAATATCTCTGGGTTTTCATTTTCTTTGAAGGTCAAGGCTCAGGTCCTCTTCTTTCTATTGTGCAGTGTTTTCTTAAGAAATTTGAGCCACACCCAATGCTTCAACTTCCACCTATATATAAGTGACTTATAAACATATATCCCCAACTCAGATTTCTCCTCTGAGCTTAAATATTCAATTGTGCACTTAGTCTCTCTGTTTAGATTTCTTAATGCTACCTCAAATTCAAGAAGTACAAATCCGAACTCCTTATTTTCTATGTAACCCAGATTCCCTTCCAGTGTTCCCTATTTCAGTAAACGATACCACTATTCAATTATACAGGCCTGAAATCTAGAAGTATTCTGGAAATGTCTTTCCCCCACAAGGGCAAAATTTATCACTAAGTCCTTTCCGTTTTACCTCCTACATATGTTTGGAATCCTTCCAGTTTTCTCCATATCTACTGACAATACTGTAGGCCTTGTTACCATCAATTCACACTTATTCTAAAGAAATAAATTGGGTAAATTATCCCCTTGAATCTATTCATAAACCACAAAAAGAAAATATTGTTGTCTCATTGCTAATGGCTCTAAAGAAAAAGAAAAATCATATGAGGACCCTACAAAGCCTTGCATGTAGTGATGTGCCACATAATGATACTTCAATCAAGGACAGACTGTATACACGATGGTGGTGTCATAAGATTATAATACAGCCTAAGGTATATAATAGACCATACCATTTTGCTTTATGTAAATAAACTCTATGATGTTTGCACAAGAATGGAATCACCTAACAACACATTTTTGACAATGTATCCTCAATGTTAAATGACACATACTGTACTGAGGAGGTACATCCACATCTTTAACCTCAATTTTTGCACTACTTCTTTTGCCTTCTTCTTTTAAAGCCATCCTGTCTTTCAACCCTTTAAACTCACCATAGTGCATCCTCTTACAGAGTCTACATTTTATACACGTTCTTGCCTCTGCCTAGAATAAATTATTATGCACATATCACTCCCTCCTGCCCCTAGCCCCACTTCACTCTGTCTTATGTTAAACTTTAGGTACACAGAATAGAACTGATCATAATCTTGGTAGCACTGATCCATGCCCAGTCCCTATTATAGTTAACAATATTGCATTGTGCCATTCACTTATTTCAACTTCTTATTTTTAATCACTCAATATTTTTATATTAAAAGTTAAATAAACAAATTATGACTAACATATATGTTCCTTATCTTGTATCAGGGAGATAGGTACTATTATTATTATTCCCATTATTATTCATTTTCTACAAGTTATCTGGTTCATAATCACATAACTGGTAAGTGGCAGTCAGATCCAAATTCAGTGTTGCTACAGAGTCTTTGCACTTCACCATAGGTTTTCATCTAGTTCATTCGTTGTAATGGTTGCATAATCAAATTTTATTTTATAAATTACATTTTATTCAACCATTTCTTTATGTTAGCCCTTCAAAAGTCATTATAATATTTCTATAATGACATTTTGTAAACTCATAAATTTTTCTCTGGGGTATATACACAAGACTATAGTGCACATACTCAAGTTCACTAAATACTTCTTTTTGTATGTATGTATGTATGTATGGATGGATGGATGGATGGATTTATTTATTCTACTTAGATATACTTCTAAACTGCTCTCCCAAACAGCTTAATCCACTTAGCACACCTGCAACCAAGGTATGAAGGTTTCAGTTTCCACTTGTCCTTTTGATTATTATACAACTTTATAAATTTTTTCAGCCTTAATATATATTAACTGATGGCCCCCTTTTGTCAATTCATTTTTTTTTCACTTTTAATGAAGTTCAGTCAATTGGACTGCCACTCCTATGAATTGCTTATTCATATCCTTAACCTAATACTTTGTATTGGTTTCCATATTTTTCTTTCTGATTTGCAGGAGTATCCTATATATCCTACATGTTAATCTTTTATAAACTCCTTCAACATAGTAAATATCTTCTCCCAGTCTGCCAACTCTTCATTTTGTAAATGGCATCCTTTGTTAAACAGAAATCTTCAATTTTGAGATAATCAATACATCAATTTTTCCCTTTATCATTTGTGGCATCAGTGGAGGCTATTAAAAAAAAAAAAAAAAAAAAAGGACTTACCCCTAAGTGGGTCACAAATAATTCTATAGTTTCTTCTAATAGATTTATAATTTTGTCTCTCATGGTTGAGCTTTTAATCGATCTGAAGTTTATTTTTATGCATGATGTGATGCAGGGATTTAATTTCACTCTTCTCTATTTAGAGATTCTATTTTCCCAGCATCATTTATTAAATACTTCAACCTTTCTTCCACTGATTTATCAATCTATCATATATTAAGTCCCTGCATGAAGATAGCTGTTTTATGGACTGTGCATTCTATTTCATAGGCATTTGTGTCTGTTCCAACTCAAGAACAACACTTGTCACAACCAAACTCCAAATACAATGTAAGGTTCAAAAGAGTTTAAATACATAAAGTTGAATGTATAACTTTCTAGTAATGTAGATCAGAAGTCAAAGTTTTCTGTAAAGGGCCAGGTAGTAGGTAATTTATGCCTATGGGCCATAAAGTCTCGGTCACAATTAATCAACTCTGCCACTGGGGATGTATGGGCAGCCATAGACAATACACAAATAAATGAGTCTGACTATATTCCAACAAAAGTTTTTAAAAAAAAAACAGGCAGCAGGAAAGACTTTACCCATAGGCCATATTTTGCAGATCCCTAGTGTAGATAAAAGAGACAAAGATGTTTCCATATATGTAATCTGAAACTTTTATTTACACAGAAATATTTAAGACATATACAATGATATATGAATTTATTTAGAAGTATTGCTTTTTCCGCTTTCTTGTCTCATAAAGCTTTCTTATCCAAATTTTTCATTATATCTCCTATATTAATGTCTCCATCACCACTAAAGCAAATCATTGAATTTCATATTTTCCAAACTAAATTTTCTTTAATTATCACTTGTGAATTATATGAGATAATGAAATCTTTTAAAATCATGTTCACTGCTGCTCCTCGAAATTTTATCCCCAGGCACAAAGTTTTGTTATTGTTGCTCCACAGGTATATTTTCATGATTGCCACAAGCTGAGTGCATTGTATTTGTTTATTGGAATTTCAAACACTTGCAATTGTGAGGTCATACCCTTGCAACTCTCTAGATTGCTATTTCTTTTCAGAAAAGAAATTGAGGGCTCCTCAATAGATAGATTTATAAGGACTCCAAAAACAGCCAATTCTCACCTACTGGAGTGGCACACACCTGTCATCCCAGCAACTCAGGAGGCTATGACAGGAGAATCGCAAGTTTAAGGACAACTTTGGCAACTTAGGGAGGCCCTAAACAACTTAGTGAGAACCTATCTCAAAATAAAAAATAAAAAGGGCTAGAGATGTAGCTCAGTGGTAAAGAGTCCCTGAGTTAAAACCCCAGTACCAATAAATAAATAAACAGATAGATAGATAGATAGATAGATAGATAGATAATTTTTTTTAAAGGCAACTTCTTTATATTAGAGGGATGACTTCAGGGGAATACAATCAAAATATTCCAGGACATATAATACTTAGGCTTTATAACTTGTTATGATATATCTGGTAAAATGGGTCTGTCTCTTTGTTCTTTGTAGAAACATTTATAAATCTTTTTTTCCATATGAATATTGTAATTATTTTATCTAACTTGCTTGAAAATCGAGGTAAGATTTTTATTGAAAGTACAACATATTCATGGACTCCTCAAAGACTCCATTGGTAGATCTGTATTTCAATTTAATGTGCTTCCTTTGTGATTGCTTGTATTTTTCTTTTATCTTTTAAGAAGACATCTATCTATAGGCTTCACAGAAGTGTCAAAGGAATCCATATAAAAATAGATTAAGGATCTGCAAGATATTTCCGTGTTGAATATATAGTTTCAGAAAAAAAGAAAAAGCTGGTTCCCCAACAATTTCATAAAACTACATAACCATAATTCTTTCTACTTTTTGCTTCTGTAACTCCTCATTATTCTCACTGTACTTCAATATCACTTCCTTGAGAAGATAATCCTTAATATCTCTGATTAGGTCAACTCCCTTCATTAAATATTTTCAAAGCATCATAGTATACTACATTCATTGGAGCTGAACTTTTTTCATGTATGTGACTATCCAATTACATCTAACTCTGTAATTTAAAAATATAATTCATTAAGATTATTGTGTGAGCCAGGCGCGGTGGCACAAGCCTGTAATCCCAGCACTTAGGGAGGCTGAGACAGGAGAATCACGAGTTCAAAGCCAGCCTCAGCAATGGCGAGGCACTAAGCGACTCAGTGAGACCCTGTCCCTACATATCTATATAAAACACAAAATAGGGCTGGAGATGTGGCTCAGTGGTCAAGCACCCCTGAATTCAATCTCCAGTACCAAAAAAAAAAAAAAGATTATTGTGTGTTTCTTCTCCCAATTTTATCCTACTGACTAGTTTAATATATGGTCCATAGCTAAAGTCTCAATAAATAGAACCGCGAGTTCAAAGCCAGCCTCAGCAATGGCGAGGTGCTAAGCAACTCAGTGAGACCCTGTCTCTACATAAAACACAAAATAGGGCTGGGAATGTGGCTCAGTGGTCAAGTACCCCTGAGTTCAATCCCCAGTACCAAAAAAAAAAAAGTCTCAATAAATACTTACTGAATGTTGGAATTAATGATGAATAATGTATTGTGTGTGTACTATTAACAAGTAATGGAGCAAAACTATAAAATTGAATGTGATTCAGTTCTTATCATCAGTAAAATAAGATGGATATGAACATGTATAAAAGAAAATTATAACACAAGTCACTTGAAACATACATTAAGTAAATATATAAGAAAACTACACTAGAGTACAAAGAAAAGGGGCATTGAGAATTTCATAGGCATAACTTCATAAAGGAGGGACAATTTTTAGTTTTTAAACATCTTGTCCTTGAAAGACAGGCAAAATTGTGATAAGCATCAAATGAGGAATGAATTTCAGCCTCAAGTATTTCATATGCAAGCATAAGAGCAGATAATTCAGGAAACTGAATATATTCTTATTTGGAATAAGATATGCATAAGGGAACAAGGAAAAAGGGAAATACAATAGAAGAAGCTGGGAAGGCAGCTTGGGGGAGAACACCTTGAATTCCATGCTAAGGATTATTTCCCATATTACCGAATGTCTGACTTAGTTTTTTACATTGTAAGTTAGAGAAATTAGTAATATATCACTGGGAATATTACAAAACTATCCCAAATAAATCAGACATTTCATTGCTTTTAGACCAACAATATATCTCAGAAACCATTTCTGAAGTATTGCACAAAACAAATAACCAAATTAAAAATTTACATGAATTTCATTAATTCTCTTTAATACATATCTTTAAACAAATGGCTTTGCTTCCTCATGTCACCATAATTAACATCAAAAAGGCAATCAAATTGAGGTAAATTTCATCTTAAAAGAAATAGACAATCACTGTATATTTAATCTTTGAAACTGAAATTATTATTCCATTCACAATATGAAATAATCCTGATGTTAGAGGCTGAGATTTTAAAAAGTAAAAATACACTTGTAGCATATTATTAGAATCAGAGAATGATTCATCCTCAATATGCAGATACCACTTCCTGACTCCAAGAGAAAACTATATATCATCACTTCTCTGAAATTTGCTTCTTGAAGAAAATTATTCAACAAACTCAATTCTAAATTTTTAAAAGGTAGTGATAAGTAGAAAATTCATTTTGAGTCCATTCTTAGGATTCTAGTTTCAACTTCTTTCTGCTTAATAAAATAAAATACTTCCTTGAAGACATTATGGAGTAAAATACGTTTATATACTGCTGCTTAGATAAAAGATCATGTGCTCTTAATCATTGAAAAATTATATATATGTACATATATATAAACAACATCAAAGTATTTACATGTTTTACAATTTGTATGAAGTTAATTATACTTCATCTCAGTTGATGTGGTTAGCTGTAAACCTTGAACTATTTCATGATACACAGAGGGATATCACTCCTCTGTGGTGTTCTGTTTGAAATCCTTTTTCTCTTTTTCTAGGCCAGATACAGAGACATCAAAACATCAAATGGTAATGCATGATCAACTGCATTAGTACATGTAACATTACCAATTAAATAAGAAACTGGAGATAAAGACACCCTGACATTAATAACTAGCTTTAATATTTGAAAATATTTTTAATTAGCTGAAGTACTTTAGTTTCACAAGTAACTATAAAATTGTCCTCCAAAGCAATTGGCAGACAATAATAATGGCATCAGAATGTACATGGTATCACTACTAAGAACCAAACAATTAGAAATAATCCCAAATGTCTATCAATATAAAAATAGATAAATAAATCTGTAGTATATTCAGATACTAGAATACCATACAGCAATAAGAACAAACAAAAAATAACCACATGAAAACATATAATAGAATCTCACAAATAATGTTATACAAAATAACACAGACCAAATAGCCTACATTTTGTATGATTCTACTTGTGTAAAATCTAAATAAAAACAGGCAAAAATAATGATGCTACATAGAAAATAACATGCTACATAGAAGTTAAAATGTAAGTTACTCTTAGGAATGGAAGGTAGTCCTCCCAGGAAAGAAGTATGAGGACATCCTACAGGAGTACTAACATTTGGATTCTTGATCTTGGTGCTAATTTTCTGGTATATACACTGTATAACAATTCAATGAATTACAAACTTTTAATTTATGTACTTTTCATTAAAAACATTGTTTTAATAAAAACTTAGCAAGAAGCATTTTGCTTTTAAGAGTTTTTCTAAAAAGCATTTGTGAACAAGAAATCTGTCGTTATTTATTAATTTATTTATTCTGCCTTCTGCCTTGAGCCATTGGGAATTTAAGGTGGTTCTGAGGTAACAGATGCAGTCAATGCTAGATTATTCAAATTGAAGCGTTGCACTTGGAAACATCTATGTACAGGATCTGCCTTCACTGCTTCAACTCCATATCAAATGCTTTGACCAAACAAGCACCAATAAGAAGCACATAGCTTAAATAGAAAACACCTTTTGTCCATATTATCCTCAATCTTCAGAAAAGGTAGAAATAACAAGTAAAATTCTAAAATTAAAATTACATTTACAATTATCAAAAGCCCTCAATTTCTATTATGATTATCTTTCAAAACATCAACACTTTTAGGGATTCACCTTCTCTCAATCCTTGTGAATTAATAACAGGTTTCCCCATGTATTTTAAATTTTCACCTCTGACTCTAGATTCTGGTCTATTGCAAACTAATGTAAGTAATTACAGCAAAGTTATCACTGTGATACACTGTCTTATCATCAACAGATACAAGCAGTCTTTTAAAAACATCCTTATAAGCAACTATGACCTAAAATCTTCTGGAAAAACATGAAAGAAAAACTGCCCTGGACTCTTGACAGATCAGACTTTAAGAAGTCATGTTAACAATTAGCACTTCAGTAAAAATCTCCAAAAGGTCGATCCTTAGATTCACATTTCACAACTAAAAAGAAACCAACCCTTTGCTCTGGGATGTCGCAAATCACTTCATCTGGAAACCTTAAGCTGGAGTTCTCAAAATCCTCCAAAAGCACATGATCTTTGAAAAAAAAAAAAAAACAGCTAACCAATGACTCTTAGAAAAAGCCTCCACCCAAGAACAAAAGAGGATTGATTTTTTGAAATCTATGCTCCTACTTTTTAAGATTCTTTTGTTTAGTTTTAATTCTATTTACTATTGTACATTGGCATCTGTGTTTTTGTTTTTTGTTTTTTTGTCCCTGTTACAAATATCTGAGAAAAACAATTTACAGGAGGAAAGACTTAGTTTGGCTCACAGTTTCAGAGGTTTCAGTCCATGGCCAGCTGGCTCCATAGCTTTGGACCTGAGTAAAGTGGAACATCATAGCAAAAAGGTATGGTAGAAGAAAGCTGCTCATATCATGGCAGCCAGGAAAGAGACAGAGAGAGACAGAGACAGAGAGGTCGAGGACAAAAAAAATCTACCAGGGAATGCCCCCAGTACATACTTCCTCCAACCATGCCCCACCTAGTTCCCACCACCTCCCAGTAACCCCTTCAGCTATCAGTAGGTTAATCCACTGATAAGGCTAGCTCCTTCATAATGCAATCACTTCTCAAAGCCTCACCTCTGAACATTACTGGATTTGGGACCAAGCCCTCAACACATAAGACTTTGAGGGGCATTCCAGATCTAAACCATAACATACCACTTCTGGCCCCCGAAGCCTCATGCCCATCTCACAATGCAAAAATGCATTGAGTCTATCACCTAGAGTCCCAATAGTCTTAATGGTTCCAGCATTGCTCAAAAGTCCAAGTCCAAAGTCTCCAGAGACTCAAGGCAAACTCTTAGCTGTTAGCCCCTATGAAAAAAAAAAATCAAAAAGCAAGTTACATACTTCCAACATATAATGGCACAGTCCAAAGAAGGGGGAATAGGAGAATAAAAAGAAAAGATAGGACTAAATCAAAATAAAAACACAGCAGGGCAAACATTAAATCCACAGCCAGCATCCAGGGCACATGGTGGCAAGATGTGGGCCCCAATGGGCTAGTGCAGGACCTGCCCTAATGGCCTTGCCAGTTGCAGCCCACAAGGCCTCTCTCTTGGCTAGCTCTGCTCTCTGCCTTTAGGTTTCCTCAGTAGATGTTCCATGTTCCTGATACGTCTGTCTTCTTGATGTCTCCATTGTAATTTTGGCTTCACTCTCACGGCTTCAAGCATTGCCCTCTCAAGGGCTGCCTTTGGAAAGCTGCCCCTTACACACATTACTTGGTCTCCCAGGCCTTTCTTTAATATCTTGGTGGAAACCTCCATGACCTCATAATTCCTGCATTCTTCATGCCTGCAAAACCACCATGTGGATGATACCAAGGCCTGCTGCCGGCAGGAGCAGTAATGCAGCCCACTTGTACCACTGCTGCAGTGCCTTTTGAGTGCCTGGACAGGTGAGCACAGTGAAACAAATACTGGGGAGAAAACTGCCTAGGTGGTCACATCTAGACAGGTGCCCCAGCACTCTTTTCACAAAGCAAAGTCTTTCAAATGAGTTTTCAAATTTATACCCTTTAGCCTGAGATGGATAGTATCTTGTTGATTCCTGAGAGCCTTCACGGTATCTTTCCTATTACCTAGGTGCAAAACACTTTCCCCTTCCCTCTGCACTACCCCCTCTCTTCAGTCTCCCCATTCCCAGCCTTGCCTTTTTTCTTTTCTTTTGTTCTTGTTTTTTGTTTTTTGTTTTTGAGGCAGGGTCTCACTAAGTTGCTCAGACTGATCTCAAACTTGTAATATTCCTGCCTCTGTCTCAAGTTGCTGGAATTACAGGCATGTGCCACCATGCCTAGCTTCCTTTCTCTTTAATGGCATTAACTTCTTCAGTAACTACACCTTCCGTTGCCCCAATATTATCCTCCCTTTTCTTGCCAAATTGAAAGTTTTTCTAATCTTTATGCTCTGCTTTTTGCTGCTGATGATTGCCATAAACCTGGCTAAAAGCCACCATCAATACCAAGGCCACTGCTTGAATGCTGTACTGACTTGAAATTTCCTCCATCAGATTAACTAATCCATCACCTTTAAATTTAGCCTCATACAAAGGACATGGACAAAATGTAGGCCAGTTCTTTGCCAGAATGTAATATGTGTGGCCTCTAGTCCAATTCCCAATAGTATCCTTATTCCCATCTGAAACCTCATAAGAACAGTCTTTACTGTCTATGTTCCTGTTGGCTTCTGGTCTTCTGAACTCACACCAGAATGATGTATTAAGGTCTACTTGCAATATTCTAAGCCTTCTCTGTCCTGCATCTCCAGACTTTGTCAAACTCCTCTCACAAACCAGTTCCAAATGTTTCTGAACCACATGGTCAGGTATAGTCACAGCAATGACCCCACTTCCCATACCAATTTTCCATATTAGTTAGCTTTCCATCACTGTGACAAATACCTGAGAAAAATTACTTAGAGGATAAAAAATTGATTTTGGGGTCACAATTTCAGAGGTTTCAGTCCACAGTTAGCTGGTTCCATTGCTTTGGGCCTGAGGTGAGGCAGAACATCATGGTAGAAGGGTGTAGGGGAAGAAAGTTGCTGAGCTCATAGCAGCCAGGAAGCAGACAAGGAAAAGATCAAGAACAAGAAAAACCTTTCCAGGGAATGGAAATCAACTTCTTCTAAACAGGCCCCATTGCCTACAGTCTCCACTACCTCCCAGTAGTCCATTCAACTATGGACTAATTCACTGATAAGGACAGAGCACTCCAGGCCCAAACATCTCCCAAAAGTCCCACCTCTGAAACTGTTGCACTGGGGACCAAGCTTTCAACACTTGAGACCTTGGGGGACATACCATATCTAAGCCATAACAGCATCCCTAGTGATTGATTAACCAAAAGTTTCTTGGTATGCTTTCACATATTTCCACCATAGCTGCTCTTAATCTTCTTTAGTTTTTCACTGGCACCAAAGAGAAGACAAAAATCTACCTGTAATCCCACTGATTAAAATAACTATACCTTGAAACACTGCAAATGGCAAATTCCCTTTTTGAGGACACTTCTATATTTAAATTATCTTCATTTTATTAACCCTAACCTTCAGTCTTAAAAAATTAGAACTTGGGCTAGGATTGTGGCTCAGTGGTAGAGCACTTGCCTCACATGCGTGAGGCACTGGGTTCGATCCTCAACACCACATAAAAATAAATCAATAAAGATATTGTTTCCGGGCTGGGGTTATGGCGCAGTGGTAGCGTGCTCGTCTACTACACGTGAGGCACTGGGTTCAATCCTCAGCACCACATAAAAAATAAAATAAAGATATTCTGTCTACTTACAACTAAAAAATAAATATTAAAAAAAAAAGATATTGTTTCCACCTACAACTAAAAAAAACAAATTAGACCTTGATCTAATCATTAAAGCATTTTAGTTAAACCAACAGTACAAAGGGTGGGAACTAACATTAGAGTTATTCTTGTTGCAATATGTATTCCTCAGGCAAATCTCAACTTTGGGCATTATGAAATTTCCATCTAAGGAAATAAACAAGAATCAAATATAAACTAACTATAGTGGGTTATTACTACTGCTCATTATTCCTGAGAACATGAGAAGACATTCTAGACTTCGTTGCACTTAGTTAAGAGCCCTGTGACAAGTCTGAGTCAACAGGGTGTAAGCAAAAGTGACCTATGTTACTTTTCTCTTACACAATTTAGGAATATGTATGAGTTGTGAACAACTTTTTAAAGAATATTTTTAAATCTAAAAGAAGTAGAATTAACATGTTTTTAATGTTTCAGATCAATGTGAGAATAAATTACTATATTTCCCAAATCATACTTTGTAGCCTAAAAATGTTCAACAAAACAAGATTCAGTAATCAAATAAGTTTACCTTATAGTGTATGTCTTAATATAGTTGAAGCATATTTAGGGTCTCAGAATTATTAGAATAAAGAAATCTGCTTAACTTTTTTAAAACAACCTTTCCAAAACTGTTTGACCAAAGATTGAAGTTAGAGGTTAATACAACTCTTTAATGTCCTCTAGAACGTTTGTTGAAAACAGCACACTCTAGACTACATTGCATTATTGGAGAATGATATTTTATTGGAGAAATATGGTTTTACATTATTTATACAAAAATTGGGAGAATTACCTTTTTCTTTTTACTATCCTGTAAGTTTTTATTTTTTAGATTTCCTGGGAATAATTAAAGAAGAAACATCAAAATCTACCCTAACAATTTTCCTATGTGTGGGCATATTATTCTATTCCAAGGGCAGTATTTTAATAAATACTTTTCAATATGTTATACTATCAGAGATAATATTTAGTCTATATAGATCAGCTTACTTACGTCTGGGGTTCCTTTTCATTTTGTTGTTTTTGCTGGGGCTGAAGAACGTTATTTACCAGTTCAGTGATCCCACTAAAGGGAAACCACCTGTTTAAATAAGCAAATAATGTAACTGAATAACCAAACGAATAACAATGTAGATTAGATGTTTTCTTATCCATAATAATAAAAATACACAGGCACAAAAGCTACAGCCAATGGAAATGTGAGCTCCAATTATCATCCAGGCAGTCAGAATATAGGGAAAATTAAGTTTGAACACTTAACCAGTCCACAAGCAGGCAGCAAAAAACTACATCCAGTCACTATGTGGATGAAGTAAGAAGCTGCAGGCAGCTCTCTTACAAGCCAGAGAGTCAGAAAGCAGAAGACACACTAGCTGCAGCCTATCCAGTATTAGTGTAAGCTAATACCATCAAAGGTGCAGGAAGCAGAATGTGGCAGAATTACAGAAGTCAAGTCTACTGCACTCAATACATTTACTTACTGTGTCGGTTGTGGTTTGTGTTCTTCTTTGACCCTAAAAAGATAAGTTTGCACAACTGAGTGCACTGTACTAGGAAGAGATTTCTCTCTACAGATTTGTGGTCATATATAATGGACATGAAAAATTAGGGTTGTTACATATAAAAACTTAGTGCTTCGCTGTCTATTGGAATTACGCATTTCAATCAATTTTATACAAAAAAGAGAAGTTAAATCATTGATTCTTATATTAAAATTCTAATGCTGTTTTAAAACAATGATTTAGTCCTAAAGTTTTCTGCATATTTTTATTGCCACTAAAGCTTTTAAAATAATTATTTTGGGGCACCATATTAAACAAATGTACATTTAGTTACATTTCTCTTTTGCTTTCTAAATTTATTCCTTAATATAAATAGAAATAAAGTCATAAATATTTTAAATAAAATAAGATTTTATGAATGAATTTTTAAAAGCCTTACAAATGGAATTTTTACTGCTTAGAGGAGTAAATAAAAGAATTGGGGAAATACGTATCCAGTTTCTCTAATAAAAATAGCTCTTAAAAGCATATTAAATTTAAATATTTACAAGTTAAATTATTCATAACTATAGCATAATGAAAATGAATTTGAATAAATACTATATAAATAACTATAATCAAGTCAAGTGCTCTGCTTTCAATTCTACAGGGTTCAACACTCTTATCTGAAACCATATACAGAAAGAAATCCTACTAATTCTGATAAGAAGTAATTAATTTTTATATTGCCACATCTATGAAATCATGGTCAGAAATTGATCCATAACTAGGCTTTCAATCCATTATGCACATAATATGAACAAACAGACACATCCAACTAAAAAAAAATAAAAAATTCTACCCCGTGTGGTACTCTTAATGAATCAATCTTGGGATTAGTGTTATTCACTCCTTGTTCTATTCTTTTATTAAAGTTAAATTAGTCCTTCTATAGACCTATTAGTGAATATATTATTTTCACAATACTCAGAAATGGAGGTCAAACTAGGCCAATATAGAACACTGGCTAGCAAAACAAAATAGGACTGGATATTTAAAAGGTAAAGAAGGATTATGCACAGGGTAGTGAAGACTTCTGAAATTTGGCTTCCAATAATATGCCTAGAACTGGACATGAGAAGTACATCTATGACTTAATAATCAGTTCATCAGCTTTTACTCTCTTAAAGACTAAGAATTGGTAACTAAATCTGGTCAACCATCTAGGACTTTTGTTAATTAGTAAGTTATAGCAATAATGTAAATTAAATCTTCTCTTTAGATCAAATTTATTTTCTTTTACAGTGTTTCTTTTTTTAATGATATAAGCAATAAATGAAAAGTCATACCACTATATATTTTTGTGTACAAATGAATGAATATAATTGGTAACTATGTATCTCTACATCAATCATAAAAGAATATCATGTATTCTCTGCATAAATTTCAGAGTGAAAGCTATATCCTAGAGCTAAAATCACATAATTTATTATTTAAATATAGTTACAAAATAAATTAATATTTAAAAGATTTATTTATCACCAAATATCATAGAAGTGATCAAACACAACAAAACCATAGCATCTAGGATTTTGTATTCAAGAATGAGGCAAAAATCTCTTTTTAGAACAAAAAAATTCATAAACAAACAAAAAGGCAATGCAAAGAAAGGCTGTCTTATTGGCTCATCAAAATATGTTAAAAACAAATATTGAATAAGTATGTAAATGAAAATGTATTTGCTAAAGAAGTCCTTTGTAATAATCTGCAAAACTTCATATTGCTCTTAAAATATGTGAAGAAATACTCAACATCTCTAGCAATCAGGGAAATGCAAATCAAAACTACACTAAAATTTCATCTCCCGTCAGAATGGCAATGATCAAGAAAATGAACAAAATAAATGCTGGCAATGTTGTGGGAGCAAATGTATACTTCTACATTGCATTGGGGGCTACAGACCACTACAATCACTCTATAAAGCAGTATGGACATTCCTCAAAAGACTAGAATGGAACCACCATATGACCCAGCTATCCCACACCTTGGTATTTTCCCCAAAGATCTAAAATTGGCATACTACAGCAATATATCCACCTCAATGTTTATAACAGCACAATTCACAATAAATTACAGAATAAACCCAGATGCCCATCAATAGATAAATGAATTAAGAAATTGTGGTGGGGCTGGGGTTGTGGCTCAGTGGTAGAGCACTTGCCTAGCATGCGTGAGGCACTGGGTTCGATTCTCAGCACCACATATAAATAAATGAAAAAAAATAAAGGTCTACCAACAACTTAAAAAAATTTTAAAAAAAGAAAAGAAATTGTGGTGTACATACCCACACATACATACACATACACACAGAGGAGTTCTAATCAGCCATGAAAAGGAATGAGATTATGGCATTTGTTGGTAAATGGATGGAAATGGAGACTATCATGCTAAGTCAAATAAGTCAAACTCAGAAACTCAAAAACCAGTGTTTTCTCTCATATGCAGAAGCTAGAGTAAAATAAAGGAAAAGAGTAGGAAAGGATAAGATTATAAAAAATAATTCTTCTCTTGATCAGTGACAGAAGTTTTTACCCTAAACACATTGATATTAATCTAGTTTCCAAAAAGCTGTGTCTATTGTTTCTGTGTCTATTGACCTTTTCCAAAAACTTTAATTGAAAAGGTCAATAGACACAGAAATTTTAATTACTAAACCATAAATCATTTCTGGGCTTTACAAACTACCTATATATTAAACATATAAAAATTTGTATAATCTTTTCAAATAACATATGTATTATATATACTGCAGTATAGTTAATATGTCTTTAAATATAATTGAGTATAAATTATTCTGGTCTTTCTTGCCAATATTTTAGATAAAATCAAATCTCAAACTATCTGGCCATAAGTAATATTCATGTTGAGACAATAAATTAAGAATTGATAATATGAAAAGGTAATTATTTCACATTTTTCTCTGACAGAAAACTAACATTGACAATGACTCCTATGTTCTTACATTCCAAAAAGTTTATGCAAAACATCTAGTTTCCACTCCAACCAGTTAACAACTTGGAAATTGTCATTTTCATCCTCACACTAAGGGAAAAAAAAAGGCTGAATAAATTGAAAATTAACAACTCTCCTTAGAGCCATTGAAGAGTCAAAGTCACAGGCTAAGTGGCTGCCATAAAACCAGACAGACTGATAAGCAATCACAGAGCATCATAGCTTACCATGAGCAGAGGTCCAGTAGCAGAAACCTGTTTATCTGCATAAACACTTAACTACATTTGCTAGATTCTGCTTATAATTGCTAGATTCTGCTGAAATATATGTGGAAGATACAAAATAACAAGGGTTGCCTTGCTTTATAATGATCCTCTCTCATGTAACTAATTAATTTCCATGAGGACTGTATTAATCCCTCTTAATGACCTAATTACCTCTGAAAGATCCTACCTTCCAACACTGTTAAATTAGAAATCAGATTTCAATATAATTTTCAAAGGGAATAAACCATATTAAAACCATAGCAATGCTGAAGAATTTGCACCTCAGTTTATCCCATTTAAACTGCAGAAAACTAGACAGGCCAATTTTGAAAAAACTTGAGAAAAAACAAACACACAATTGTTATATATATAGAAACCCCGCTTTGAATATATATTTTTAAAATAGACTCAAAGTAAAGAGATGGAGAAAGATATATATATTAACAGTAACAAGAAAGTTGAATTATCTACATTAATTTCAAATAAAACCAACTCCAGAGCAAGGAAAATAATCAAGGATAAGAAGGAACATTTCACAATAATAAAGAGGCGAATTCCCCAAGAAGACATAGCAATCTTTACTGTACAGGTACCTAACAGCAAAGACTCAAAGAATAATAGGCAAAACTTGATATACATGCAACAAGAAAAAGATGAATCCACTATAACAGTTAAACTCTTCATACCTTTATCAGTCAAGTGCTATGCCCAACTGGCAGAAAATTAGTAAAGATACAGTTGAACTGAATAGCACTATCAACAAAATGAATCTAATTAACATCCTATAATACTTCATATAATAGTAAACACACATCCTTCTTAAAATAACATGAAACAATCACCAAGATCGAACACTTGTGGAGGGGGCATAAAATACACCGTAATGAATTTTAAAAAAAATACAAATCACATGAAGGATGCTCTGGGTTCACAATGGAATTAAACTAGAAATCTATAACAAAACTACAGTGGAAAATCCCAAAATATCTAGATATTAAACATCTTATTTAATACATGTGTGAAAGAAGAAGTCTCAAAATGTATTAAAAATATGTTTAACTAGCCGGGCGTGGTGGTGCAAGCCTGTAATCCTAGCACTTAAGGAGGCTGAGACAGGAGAATTGCGAGTTCAAAGCCAGCCTCAGCAACGGCGAGGCGCTAAGCAACTCAGTGAGACCCTGTCTCTACATAAAACACAAAATAGGGCTGGGGATGTGGCTCAGTGGTCGAGTGCCCCTGAGTTCAATCCCTAGTACCAAAGAAAAAATAAATATATTTTTAACTAAATGAAAATGAAAATGCAACCTATCAAACTATGCAATATAGATAAAGTGGAGCTTAGAAACCTCCAGAATTCAGTGTATATATTATAAAACATTTTTAAAAATCAAAAAATTAAGCTTCTTCTTTAGTAAACTATAAAAAGTGCAATTAAAACTATACAGAAAAAAATAAAAATTACAGATGAAATTTTAAAAAGGAAATCAATAGACAAAGTCAGTAACACCAAAATCCACTTCTTTGAAAAGGCCATTAAATTGACAAATTCCTATCAAGGATAAACAAGACAAAAAGAAAACACAAATTACTAATATCAGACATGAAAGGTAGTTCATCAGTACTGATCTTATTAGAAAGATATTAAAATTATTAGCAACAAATTCTATGCCACAAATTTGATAATACTGATGAAATAGATCATTTCCTTTAAAGATACAATCTACTGAAGCTCACAGAAGGAGAAATAGATAAACCAAATAGGTAGGTGTACATCTCTTAAAAAATTGAATAAATAATTAATAACTTGCAAAATAAAAATCACTAGACTCATATGGTTTCATTGCTGAGTTCAACAAAACATTTAAAAAGGAAATTATAATAATCCTCTACAGTCTCTTTCAGAAATGGAAGATGAGAAAATACTCCCTAACTCATTCTATAGTGGCATCACCCAAATACTAAAACTAAAGATATTAAAAGAAATTAAAATTGCAGACCAATATCTCTTACAAACCCAACAATGAATAAAAGCAATTGTACACCATGACTAAGTGGGATTTATCCCAAGTGTGCTGTTTTTGTAATTGAAAATCAGAGTAATCCATCACATCAACAGTCTAAGGAAGAAACATCATGTGTAAAAAGACTTTTGCCAAAATTTAATACCCATTCACGATAAAAGGAAAATTTAAAAGATTCTCAACAAAAATAGGGCAAGTTCCTTAATCTGAGGAAAAACTTTTTCTTTTTAAAAAAAGAAAAACGTTCAGCTAATATCACACTCAATGGTGAGAAACCAGAGGCTTTTGCCTAAAGATGGGGGAACAATGCAAGGATGCCCTCTCTCTCTACTCTGATTTCAGCATCATCTTGGAAGTCCTATTTAATGCAGTAAGATAAAACCAGGAAATTAAAGGTACATAGGGACTAGGGTGGTAGCTCAGTGGTAAAGCACTTGCCTAGCATGTGTGAGGCACTGGGGTTGATTCTCAGTACCACATATAAAAAAATACAATAAAGGTCCATTGACAACTAAAAAAATATTTTAAAAAATAAAAAGTAAAAAAGGTACATGGAACAAGTGGATGAAAGAAAACTGTCTTTGTCCATAGAAGAATGAACATCTATGATTTTCAATATAGAAAATCCCCAGTAATTAACAAAAAAAACTCCTGGAATTAATAAGTACTTTTAGTAAGTTAATAAAGCCAATTGCTTTCCTATATACAAGCAATGAACAACTGAAATTTGAAATTTAAAAGATAGCACCATTTACATTAGCACATAGAAAAAGAGTCACACCATCTATATGAGAAAAACTAAATATCTCTGATGATAAAAAACAAAGATCTAAATAAAGAGACAGGTATGTCATGTTCATGGACAAGAAGATTTGATATTTTTAAGATGTCATTTCTTACCAATTTGATCTAGAGAGTCAAGGCTATCCCAAACTCTCAGCAAGTTATTTTGTGGATATTGACAGTGATTTTAAAGTTTTGGGAGAAGCCAGAAGACACAGAAATCCCATTTTCTAGGTATTTAATGAAACTTAAAAATTTTGTTCACACAAAAATGTATACGTAAATGATCACAGCAGCTTTATTCATAACCTAAAAAAACTGGAAACAACCAAGATATTGCTCAACAGATAAATGAATAAACTATGACAAAGCCATACATTGGAATACTACTAGGAAATAAAAAGGAGTGGACTACTGACTCGTGGACAACATGGCTGAATCATAAATTGATTTTGCTAAGAGAAAGATGTGAGAAATAAAAAATTATGTAATGCTGGATTTGGAATATGAGATTCTGTAAAAGGCAGAACTTAGGAACAGAAAACGGATTTGTGGTTACCACCATTCAATGGAAGGGGGAGTTCCTGACTACAAAGAGGTCACACAAGGGCATTTTTAGAATGTTGGAACAGTTCTGTACAATTTTGTTACTGGATACCTGATTGTGTATTTCTCAAAACCCATAAAACTATGCATCACAAAGAGTAAATCTTATGTAAATTTTTAAAAATCAAATAGGAGGGCAGAGAAATCCTCAGATGCTATGAAGAATGTGACAAATTAATCTAACTATGAAAAAATATATCCCTTCCTTGACAGGGACTGGGGGAAAAGAAGCTGTCCTAAAGACATTGAGAAAGAATATTTTCAACTAGATAATCATACCAAAGACAAAACAACAACTATGTATAAACATTATAGTCTAGTAAGTTTATTTTCAAACTGTACAGGCTACCAATTCTAAAACTAATTTATAGGATACTGGAGTTGAACAATAAGTAGATATATTATATATAATGAGAGCCAGGTTTCTCACTGTCTGTCATGGTTTGGATGTTAGGTGTCCCCCAAAAGCTCATTATGAGACAATGCAAGAAGGTTCAGAGGAAAAATGATTGGGTTGTAAAGGTCTTAACCCAATCAGTGAATTAATTCCCTGACTGAGATTCACTGAGTGGTAACTGAAGTGGTAGAGTGTGGTTAGAGGAGGTGGGAATTGGGGCATGGCTTTGGGGTATATATTTGTATCTGGCAAGTGGAGACTTCTCTCTCTCTGCTTCCTGATCAACATGTGAGCTGCTTCCCCCTGCCACACTCTTCCCCATGATGTTCAGTCTCACCTCCAGCCCCAAGGAATGGAGCCTACTGTCTGTGGATTAAGACCTCTGAAACAGTGAACCCTTAAACTTTTTCTCCTTTACAGTTGTTCTGGTCAGGTCTTTCAGTCACTGTTAGAAACACAAGTTAAAAATAAACAAAAGTGGCTGGAATGAACCCTGAAACATTGGGTTTAAAATTATAACAAGCACTCTGAGCGGGCTGGGATTGTGCCTAAGTGGTAAAGCACTCGCCTCGCATATGGGAGGCACTGGGTTCGATCCTCAGTACCGCATATAAATAAATGAATGAATAAAGGTCAATCAACAACTAAAAAAATGTTTAAAAAACACTCTGAAATCATGTATATTAATGTATTATAAAGGAAGATGACAGGTATTTACATAGATATACAAAAATAAATATAGATACCTATCTATACAGGTTAGTATACATACATGTATCTCCTTATTTTGTCCACTGACAGGACGTAGAAACTGACACTCCTTACTTGCATAGAGATCTTGGTTTCTAAATACCACTTTCCAATCAAAGGAACCCAGAATACTTGGAAGAAACAGCTAATTTTCCATCTGGGCAGAAAAAAAACAAAATGAAGATAAACTTAGATTATCTTGTAATGTCAAAATGTATGGAAGTGTTTGACAAACAAACAAAAAAGCATGTCAAAAAGGAAATGAAATCAACCTAAAAGAACTCCTAATAGCCAAAGCTGGGATAATTTGAGGCCAAAATAAATAACAGTATTGATTATAAACTTCCCTAAAAATAAATACTCACGAATGCCTATAAATAAGTAAACACAGAAGAAAGGACATATCTTCTTCACAGAATAATTCCAGATAATAAATGTAAAAGGTATAAAGAAAATAGGAAATCATCATTAGAAAATCACAATAGTTGCTGCAGCTAAGATTCACTGATGAATGTTAACATTATTGGGCAAAATTAATAGCCTCAAGCACCTCCCCAAAAAAATATTTATTAATTACTTGTTGGTTTTCATATATGTCCACAATGTGTTTGACACCTCTCTCCAGATGGTGGAGTTTAATTCCTCCATGGGGACTGTAATTACTGACTCACTCATAACCAACAGAGAATGGAAAGAGAAAAATTACAGCATTAGAGTGAAGAAACCTGACATAGAGTACCCAAACCACATGATCAAAGTTAACCTTCTGATATGAGATGATACTACTATGATAGTCCTAAAATTCATAACCCCAGTCTAATCATGAGAAAACATCAAAATAAACCTAAATTGAGGGACATTTTACAAAATACCTGACCAGAACTCTTAAAACATGTCAAAACCATGAAACCAAGAAAGGAGCAAGAACTATCACAAATTGAAAGAGACTAAAAGAGACATGAAAATTAAAGGGGAAAGGACTGCTGTATGCTAAGACTAAGATGGTCTACAACTTGAAAAGGAAAAAGACAAACTGGAAAATATGTACCAAATAAGCAGAATTTTAAAACATATAATTTGTTTCAGTTATTAAATCATTTCTCAGCTCCAGACCTTCCACATTTGCATCTCTGACCTGGTGCCTCTCTGACCACATTTCTGCTTTGCCATCTGGCTCCAGTTGGCTCCGGTTTGGGGTGGTTTCCTAACCATTTTCTTAGGGAAAAACAAAAACAAACTTTTAACATAAATTCTGATAGAATTCCAAAGCATTCATTTTGTATAAAATAACTCAAAAATAGAACAGACTCAGGTAAACTTAGACCTAGATCCTATTCTTAGTTATGTCACTTGGTATTTATGTGCTCATCAGCAATTCCCTTTATTTCATTCTGTTTGGAATTAATAAAATTGTGATAATACCAGGTAAATGATATTAAGTAAATTAAATAAGATGTGGAAGTGCACATATCTGTGTGTGGCACATAGTGGTTACACAATAAGTGAGAATATTCTTTCCAAATCTGAATTTTCTTTTCATGTCAAAATTCCAAAAAATTATTAATCTTTTTGAAATATTCTCCAAGGGGTGGAAATTAAATGACAGGAAAGAGCTGTGGAAAAAAATTTTCACTGCATACTTTTTGTAACTATAGAACTTTTTGTATACATTATATATGTGAAAGTACATGAATAAAATCTAGACAAAAATAATAAAATAAATCCAAAAATAGTAATCAAATAAATGTGACACAGTCTTAATAATTTTTTTTCATTTTTTTGTTCTCTCTAGATATATATGACAGTAGAGTGTATTCTGACATATTATACATACATAGAATAAATATAACTTGTTCCAATTAGTATCCCATTATTGTGGTTATATATGATGTGAAGTTATATTGATCATGTATTCATATATAAGGATAGGAAAGATATGTCTGATTCATTCTGCCTTTTCTATTCCCATTCCCCGTCCCTTCCCTTCATTTCCATTTGTCTCATCTAATGAACTTCTAATATTCCCCTCTCTTATGGTGGGTTAGAATCCACATATCAGAGAGAACATTCTGCCTTTGTTTTTTTGGATCTGGTTTATTTCACTCCGCACAATATTCTCCAATTCCATCCATTTACCAGCCATAATTTCATTCTTCTTTATGGCTGAGTAATATTCCATTCTGTATATGTATACTATATATTCTTTATCCATTCATCCGTTGTAGGGCACCTAGGTTGGTTCCATAGCTTGGTTATTGTGAATTGAGCTACTATAAACATTGAAGTGGTTGTGTCATGGTAATATTCTGATTTTAAGTCCTTTGGGTATATACAGCAGAGTGGGATAACTGGATGAAATGGCGGTTCCATTCTAAGTTTTCTGAGGAATCTCCATACTGCTTTCCAGAGTGGTTGCACCAATTTGCAGTCCTACCCACAATGTATGAGTGAACTTTCTCCCCCACATCCTCACCAGCATTTATTGTTACTTGTATTCTTGATAATTGCCATTCTGACTAAGATGGGGTGGAATTGGATTTGCATTTCTCTAATTGCTAGAGATGTGGAACGTTTTTTCATATATTTTTGATCATTCATATTTCTTCTTCTGTGAAATGCCTGTTCATTTATTAATTGGGTTAATAAATGCCCATTTATTAATTGGGTCATCTGGTGGGTTTTGTTGGTTTGGTTGGTTGGTTTATTTTGTTGTTAAGTTTTCTGAGTTATTTCTATATCCTGGAGATTAATGCTCTATCTGAGGATTAATATGTCTCAATAATGTTCTGTAAATAAAGCTCCAGAAAGCAGGGATTATATTTTATTCATCTCTGAGATACAAGAATTTTAAATAATACTTGATACATAGTAAACATTCAAAAAATAAGGACCAGTGGATGTATGGTTGTGACTTCTATGCACATTTTAGTTTTATCTACATGGTAACCAGAGCAAGACTGAAAATAGCTCTCTATAGTTTCTAACTACTTGAATAAATATTAAGTACAGCAAGATAATTAGCTGTGTTATCAGGGCAACTGCAAATAATTGGTTTCCAAATAATAAAGTTAATGTTTGTATCTATAGAAACAATCCAAAAAAATTGTAATTTATCATAGCATCAAGCATTTTTAAAATTATCATTTATTTTAGAAAATTGTAAAAAAAACTATATTTCTCAAAAAATCTAAAAATTGCTCACAAAGAATAGGGTCATTACTTTTTACATGTACAAAACTAAGTACATTATGAAGAAAGAAAAATTATTTTTTCCAAATAGATTACAAGAACTAATAATTCAGAGTGGGATTGGAGGTGTAACTCAGTGTTAGAGTGCATGCCTAGATCTGTGAGGTCCTGGGTTCAATCTCCAGCAGCACAAAAAGTAAAAATAATAATTGAGTAGACAGAGCAACAAATTGGTCAACGTTAAAGAAAATCTATATCTGATCAAATGAATACACACAATGACACAAACATACACTTCAAAATTCTTTGGCATCATCATTATAGATCATATAACCTTGAGTTCACAAGAAATGTTAAGATAATATTAACTGGATCATTTGGTTCCAAGATGGCGGCCTAGATGAACTCCTCCGTGCTAGTCTCTCCGGGACCGGAGCTTGAAGTGGTGGAGATACCATCTCCCAGCCAGCTTCTTGTCATCATCCTGCAGCTCATCATCCCCCACAGAAATTTCACCCGTGTGTGTGTGTGTGTGTGTGTGTGTGTGTGTGTGTGTATGCAGGGCCACCAGGCAGCAGCGATCGCCACGGACGGCGTGACTTCAGCGGCCAGCAACGGAACACAGCGCAACACAGTGTGGGCCCTAGCCAAGGGCTTGAGCCCGGGATTCACCCCAGGCGAGTGGGGCCTGCTTCTACATGGAGTTCCTGGCTCCAGCACCCACCCAACCATGCAGTTGCTCCTATGGGCAAACGTCTCCCACGCGGGACCCCCGGCTACTGTTCTTTGTGGACCTCCATCTAACACGGCAGAACTTCCTGCACCAGAGAACTACAGACAGCATCTCGGGACAAACTTTGACTTCAGCACAGCACACCATGAAACAGCGTCTTCACCGGAGGCCCAGACCTTCACACTGCTGCTGAAGCAGTCGGCTTCCTGGTGGGACCCACACCCATGACATCCTCCACCCAGTGGGGAAAGTCCAGTGAGCGACGGACAACGCCACCTACTGAAGGTGAACAGAAGCATACCTGTCTATTTACATTGGGACTTTTTTTTTATTCTTATATTTTATTTTATCTTTTATCTTTTTCTCCTAGATTCCTCTTGTTTAACCTCTTTGTCTTATTTCTCTGCTCATTCCTTCTCTCCTTTCTTTCTTTTTCCTTTCCTCTTTTCTCTATCACTCTTTTCCTACCCTCTAATCCCCAATAGTTGTGAAACCAAATATCTGTTATACAGTAGGATATAGTAGATTGGGATTTCTGAACTGTATACTAGAGTGGTATTATATAGTCTTGTAACTCCCACTTGCATAGGTTTTATTTTTCTTACTCCCATGTTTCCTCACTAACTGTACCCTCTTTTCTTCCTCCTTACTGGTCTTCCCCAACTCTCTGTCACTCTTCCTAGTAATAGCCAACTTCTCTTAGATTCCTTTTTCATGCTTTCTAAGATCTAATAACCATATCCTCACTTCCTACTACCCCAACATTCTATCCTACACCCCACCCTCAAGTTTCCCTAGCCCACCAACAGAAACTATAGACCCTTGTGCAAACCTATTGTTTACATAATACATGTTAAAGGAACTCATAATTGTTGTATATTGTGACTAAACTGTAAATGTATTTGGGAGTTTTAGGAGCTACTTGGTTTGAAATTATATATTGTTTGTATTAAGATCAATCAATATTGGTCCCCCCTTCAAAGGAGAGGTATTGAAACCCTGCAGGGAAAATATAATAGGAGTAAAAACTGTAACACCTTGGATCAGCAGAGATAGAAGGAAAGACACACAAACATAATGAAAAAACAAGGGAAGAAAGTGCCTCAAACAAACCAAGATTCGACACTATTAGAATCCATGGTCAGTACAGCAGAAGAAATGACAGAACAAGATGTACATAATTAAAAGGATGTACACAATTAAAATATTCTGTGACTTAAAGAATGATATAAGAGAGCAAGCCCAGTCAGCAAGATCATTTCAGTAAAGAGATACATAGGCAAATACAGGAAGTAAAAGATCACTTCAATAAGGAGATAGAGATCCTGAAAAGGAACCAAACAGAAATCCTTGAAATGAAAGAAACAATAAACCAAATTAAAAACTCAACAGAAAGCATCACCAACAGATTAGACCCCTTGGAAGACAGAACCTCAGATACTGAAGACAGAATATTTAACCTTGAGAATAGAGTTGACCACACAGTGAAGACAGTAAGAAACCATGAACAGAACATCCAAGAACTATGAGATAACATAAAAGACCAAACTTGAGAATTATTGGGATAGAGGAAGGCATGGAATTCCAAACTAAAGGAATCAGCAATCTATTCAATGAAATAATATCAGAAAACTTTCCAAATATGAAGAATGAACTGGATAATCAAATTCAAGAAGCTTACAGGACACCAAATGTACAAAATCACAACAGACCTACACCAAGGCACATCATAATGAAAATGCCTAACATTCAGAATAAAGAGAGAATCTTAAAAGCCACAAGAGAAAGGAACCAGATGACATATAGAGGAAAGCCAATTAGGATCACTACAGACTTCTCAACCCAGACCCTGAGAGCAAGAAGATCATGGCAAAGAATACACCAAGCGCTAAAAGACAGCAGATGCCAACCAAGAATCTTATATCCAGCAAAATTAAGTTTTAGATTTGATGATGAAATAAAAACCTTCCAAGATAAACAAAAATTAGAAGAATTCACAGCAAGAAAGCTGGCACTACAGAATATACTTGGTAAAATATTCCATGAAGAGGAAATGAAAAACAATAATGAAAACCTGCAGAGGGAGGAGCTACACTAAAGGCCAATCAAAGGAGAAACACAGTCAAGTTAAAAACTAAGAATAGAGTTCTGCTCCAGAGTTCCTGTGGACCGGCAAGAGCCGCAGAGGGCCCTGATCCACCTTCAGGAACCTCCACGGGTGTCCAGCTAAAGGGAGACCAGGGACTGCTACCTCTAGCCACAGGGGAGCCCAAACTCAGGGTAAGAGTCCCCACAGAGACCCTAGCATGAGGTAGCCCCACCCAAGGACAGCCTGGGCCTGCCCCAGTTCCGCTCCAGAATTCCTGTGGAACGGCAGGAGCCCCAGAGGACCCATACCCACCCTCAGGAACCTCCACGGTTGTCCAGACAAAAGGAGACCAGGGTCTGCTACCTCTAGCCACTGGGGAGCCCAAATTCAGGGCAAGAGTCACTCCAGAGACATCAGCATGAGGCAGCCCCATCCAAGGGCAGCCTGGGTCTGCCCCAGTTCCGCTCCAGAGTTCCTTGGGTCTGGCAGGAGCTACGGAGGGCCCAGATGCACCCTCAGGAAACTCCACGGGTGTCTAACTAAGGGTTGACCAGAGTCTGATTGCAACCAGCCACAGAGGAAGGCACACCCAGGGTAAGAGTGGCCTCCAGAGATCCAAGCATGAAGAGGCCCCACCCTAATGCGCTCTGGACCCACCTCAGTTCCACTCCAGAGTTCCTGTGGTCAGGTGAGACAGAAGGCCCAAAACCACCCTTAGGGAAGGCCAGGGTGCCCAGTTGAAGGCAGACCAGAGGCTGCTAGCCTCTAGCCCCAGGGGAGCTCACACTCACTGTAAGGGTCGCACACAGGCTCTTCAGCTTGTGACTCTGCCTAAGTGAGACCTGAGCCGCCTCTACTTCTGCTCCAGAGTTCCTGTTCACCAGCAGGAGTGCAAGAGAGGGGCAAAACAGCCCTCAGGGGCCGCCTCAGGAGCCCAGCCAAAACCACTCCCACTGCCCTCTAGAGGTAAGTCCACTACCTCTGCCACCAACTTTAGTGACAGTAGTGCCCATCTGGGGACACTGGGAGAACAGAAGTAGCTCCAAGGTGAGACACAGGTAATCTGGAGTGTCAATACAAGATTATAGGATAGAAGCCGCAATACCTCAGATTGGTATTTCATGAAAGGAAGATACACAATCAACATGAAAAAACAAGGGAAGAAAGTGCCCCAAATAAACCTGGATACCACTGTAACAGAATCCATTGACAGCACAGTTGATGAAATGTCAGAGAAAGAATTCAGAATGTACATAATTAAAATGACCAGCAAACTAAAGAATGACATAAGTGAACAAGTACAGGCAAAAATTGATCAATCCAACAAAGAAATAGGAGAGCAAATAAAGGCAACCATAGATCATTCTAACAAAGAGATAAGAGAGCAATTACAAGTAGCAAAAGATTACTTTAAGAAAGAGCTAGAGATCGTGAAAAAAAAACAATCAGAAATTCTTGAAATGAAGTAAAAAATTAACCAAATAAAAAACTCAATAGAAAGCATCACCAGCAGACTATATCACCTGGAAGACAGAACCTCAGATAATGAAGACAAGATATACAATCCTGAAAATAAATTTGACCATACAGTGAAGATGGTAAAAAATCATGATCAGAACATACAAGAAATATGGGACAGCATCAAAAGACCAAATCTAAGATTTATTGGGATAGAAGAAGGGGCAAAATCTCAAACCAAAGGAATGCACAATCTCTTCAATGAAATAATATCAGAAAATTTCCCAAGTATGAAAAATGAAATGGAAAATCAAATATAAGAGGCTTATAGGACACCAAACATACAAAATTTCAACAGATCTACACCAAGGCACATTATAATGAAAATGCCCAACATACAGAATAACGATAGAATTTTAAAGGTCACGTGAGAGAGGAACCAGATTACATATAAGGGGAGATCAATTCGTATCTCAGCAGATTTTTCAACCTAGACACTAAAAGCCAGGAGATCATGGAATAACATATTCCAAGCCCTAAAAGACAATGGATGCCAACCAAGAATCCTATATCCAGCAAAATTGACCTTCAGTTTTGATGACAAAATAAAAACCTTCCATGACAAACAAAAGTTAAAAGAATTTACAGCAAGAAAACCCGCACTACACAGCATTCTTGGCAAAATATTGCATGAGGAGGAAATGATAACCAACAATGAAAATTTACAAAGACAGGACCTACACTAGAGGAAAGACCATTCAAAAGAGAAAACAACTCAAGGTAAAAACCAAAAACAAACCAAAATGACTGGAATTACAAATCATATTTCAATAATAACCCTGAATGTAAATGGCCTAAATGCACCAATTAAAAGACATAGACTGACAGACTGGATTAAAAAAAAAAAGACCCAACAATATGCAGTCTTCAAGAAACTCATCTCACAGGAAAAGACATCCACAGACTGAAAATGAAAGGGTGGGAAAAAACATTTCACTCACATGGACCCCGCAAACAAGCAGGAGTTTCCATCCTCATATCAAATAAAGTGGACTTCAAACCAAAGATGGTGAAAAGAGATAAAGAACGTCATTTCATACTTCTTAAGGGAATCATACATCAACAAGACATAACAATCATAAATATCTATGCCCCAAATAATGGAGCTTCTACATATATCAAACAAATCCTTCTCAAATACAAGAATCAGATAGACCAGAACACAATAATACTTGGAGACTTTAACACAGCTCTTTCACCATTGGATAGATCTTCCAAACAAAAACT